>AMYF01000111.1:0-162563 GCA_000315175.1 Herpotrichiellaceae sp. UM238 | reverse complement strand
TGAGCGCTCATTTCTAGTTTAGACAATTACACATTCCTTGTCAGATTTCACAAGGGTACCAGGCGACGAAGGCATCGACTTTGGCAATTATCGCTCGAAGTGCCTGGACCGAGAAAAGGTAGCTGTGAATAAGTAATCAGACAGCTCCGTGAAGCAAACGCTCGCGGCGACAGGATAGCATTAACAGGAAGCGCTCGTGCCAATATTGCATGCATCATCTCAGCTGACGCAGCCCTTCTCAGGCTGGTGCTGCGTAAGCGGGTAGAGCTTCGGGACCGTGAGAACCTGGCCCTGGGCGGATAACATATCACTACCTAGAAAGCAGTTTGAGCGATTTTGACCTGCTACGACTTCCTGTACGCTTCTTCTCTATGCGTTTCAGAACGATAACATTGCTCAAGCTGGAGTTGCGCCTGCCAAAACGAATCCCATGTGAGTCAATGTAGAATGGCAGGCGAAAGGCAAAGCTGTTCTCTGTCTGACTCGCTATGGGTCCCGCCTACTGTGAAAGGACTTCTCAATATGTCTTCGTCGCTTAACCCCCGTTCGATTAGGTCCAAGACGACGAATAGTGCAACGACGAGAGCACACTCGGTGCAGCCTTTGCGGCTACGTCACTTGCCACCAGAAGTGGTACGGATCATTTTAGTACATTTGCGAGAGGTATCTCAGAACGACTTCCTTGCCGCTCTTCAAGTATCACATACATGGAGAACGCTCGGTAGACCACTTTTATGGAAGGATGTCGTGCTCGCACCGCCTAGACTGAAATCATTCGTTGAAGCCACCAGGCTGGCGCCGAATGCCGCAAAACACACTCAATCCCTCACAATTCGACCCGAGGCTCGAAAAAAAATAACCGAGCCTCCCAACTTATCACCAACCAATATCACTGATGTCGCTAGATCATTACCGAATCTCAGAACATTTTCACTCTTCCTCCGGGGGCCCGAACAGCCATTCGACACGTCGCTCACACACCAACATCTTGAAGAGATTCTGCAGTCTTTACCACAGACGCTCACCTCACTCGAATTGGATCTTACAGATGCTAGCATAGCCCGAGATGGGCCACAGCGGGAATTGCACCTATGTCATACACTTCGAACGCTACTTCCACAATTGACACACCTGCGCCTCGGTAACGGCATCTGGTGTGAATGTATTTTCAAGAACCTTGACAAGACCTGTCCAAGGCTCAAAACTGTCACGATCAACACCAGCAGAAGATCGTTCCAGTGCGTATGCAAGCGTATCGACCCTTCGAGATGGCGAAGCGACTGGATAGGCGAGCAGATGGCTTCCGAAGCTCGAAATGTCATAGACGCGGGATACATGCCAATGCTGGAGAGCTTTGACGTTATTGTGAGAGTACACCAGCTCCAGCCCACGCGACCTGGTCAGCCTTCTCTGCTGCGGCACTCGACTAAGCACTTCGGCTCATTACAGCGAAGGGCCGTGCTCAACAACACAACCACATCTTATCCGATCTCCGAGCTCAATGGCCAGGAAGAGACATGGCTGCTGCGCTACCCTGCTGACATGAACCGAGGGAAAACAGCCGAAGCTCTGGGACACTACGATGCTCTTTCTATGTTCGTCGAAACAGCGGGCAATACATGGATCGACAGCACTAGGGGCTCCCGCCATCCTAGTTCCTTCAGAAATGATCCCTCGGCAAGAGCTGGGTCTTATTCTTGGCGTGATCCAGCAACGCCATTGGTTTCCGGACGTATAGAGACAGACAACTATGTCACTTCAACGCTGTGGTACTGGGAGACGCAATGTGGCCGGAAATTGCTGCACTCCCGGGTACATGAGGGACTGGAACGAGGAGAGTTGATCGTGAGGGAAGATTGTGATGAGGAAAACAATCCCAGACTTGCTCTTTCTGCACCGCGACCACTGAAAAAATTTCGGATGCAACGACTGAGATGATTCACAATGAACACCGACTGTATTATAGCACCTCTGTTGCCAAGTAAAAAGCGTTCTTAGTCAAAATGTATATCAACGAGCGACAGTGTACCTCAAAATCGCGCTTAGGGCGGTCTCTTCAACCATTTTCATAAAAGCCCTCTCATTCGGAGAAATGGATCATCTGCGTCCTTGATCTAGGTGAGCCAACAGATACTTCCCATTTCCTGAGTCATTTGCGCACTTGAAAGAACATTTGTGGCCGCAACGAACACATTTACTACTTGTGCGAGCCGCCCGGTAAACAAGATCAAATGCCATCGACAACAAGCTTTCGACGAAGAATCCCGAAAAGCTCCTAAAAGTCGAGTAGCCCGACTCTGATGCAGCATGATGAAACCCGTTGTTCACGTCCCATCATTACCAACGATGACGATTTGGGACTCTAAGCGCTTGTCGAGATGTCGGCTCTCGGCGAGGAGCGTAGCGCACCTCTTGACGACGTTATACATCACCGGGGGTAGAGAGGTGGAAGTCTCTGCGGCGGGCACGGTCACCATCGCCGCGTGTTTCTTGACCACACGAAGCCGCTTGCCGTTTGAGAACGTCTTCGTCTGCAAACAACTCGTTGGCGAGCGCCCGTCTTTCGCCGAGGCGGAATGTTGACATTATTTGGTTCTTTGAACAGTTGTCAAATAGGCACGGTAAGGACAGCCTATTTAGGAACATTGTCCTGCATTTGCTGAAAGGGCCGTACTTGTTAGATGATTCGTCTACGAAATGGCTCGAAGTTGTCCAAGTTTGCTGGTTAGATATAGGAAGTAGTGATTTCTCGGCGACAGCTGGCCAATGCAGTGCTTGAGCGGGACCAGGTAGGCTCGCTTTACTTCTTCTCCTTTGGCTAAATCCAGTTCACCCGTCGCGAAAACATCCTGTGTATGGCTGAATGCTGACAATACAATCGCACTATGCAATCTTCCACCTGAGCATGGTAAATGAATGCTTTGGGAACACAAACGTCCCGTTAAGCTTCCAATTCGACTCAACAGTTTTCACTTTCTCTTCTCCATCCATGTTCGTTACACTTACATGCTCGCCAGTCACAGTGTAAGCCTTCACCTCCTGTCCTTTTTCCACACCACCCAAACTTGTCTCGATATCTTGATCTTTGTGCAGATTCACAACACAAACGACACAATACCCATCGTCGTCCACGGCGGCGCTGACATCAAGCCACCGCCTCTTCATCGTGATCCCTTGCACATCAGTGCTCCAGTTCGGCTTCACGTTGCCGTCATAAGTATTGCAATCCACCACGAAATTAATCCTGAAACCTTTCACATACTTGCAGAACAACTCGTAGACAAACCAACTCGTCTGCTTGATGACTCCATCTGGGGTGGTCATCAGAGGTGAAATAACGTTCACAGACTGCGCGATGCAAGCCATGCCGACCTTCTCGCTCTGTCTAACGAATACGTTGAGCCAGACTGCAACAGCGAGCGCGTCGGAGAGTGTGTATCGCTCCTCTGCACCCTGGGATCCGATTGCCCTATCTCTTGTCAGCAAGTGCATAAGCAGGCAATGTAGCGGCCATCCAAGCTTACCTCTTGGCATCCCAGACATTCCACTCGTCGAAGCATATTGTTGGTAGTTCTTGACCGGCGGGGATCTTGTTCTCTACGGCTGCAAGATCAATCAAGCAGCTGGTTGTTTCTATTGCTCGTTCTGCTGCAAGTGGGAGGAAGACGTTGGAATGGTAGTCGTCGGACGCGGTGTACATGTGTATGCTCACGTAGTCGATCAATGGAGGCTGGTTTACACCGAGATCTGACACTGTCGCGGGCCGAACCGTGTGCTTGATGACCTCGTAGTCCCAGCTTGATAATCCGTCCTTCGCGCACAAGACCAGCTTGATCTCTGGGTCGAGCAGTTTGATCGCTTTGGCCCATTGCAGCGCCTTCTCTGCGTAGATTTTGGGGTCCGAAGTTTGAGCGATCTGCCACGGTCCCCAGACTTCGTTGCCCAGACCCCAGTATTTAACATTATGCGGTCTGTCGTGGCCAATGTGCTTGCGGCGGAGATCGGCGTAGTATGATCGGCCTGTGGAATTGCAGTATTCGATCCAGCTGAGAGCTTCGTCGAGAGTGCCAGTGCCCATGTTAAGGCAAAAATAGGGCTCTGCGCTCATATGGTCGCGGCACCACGCGATGAATTCATCGGTACCGAACGAGTTATCTTCGATGTGCCCACCCCATGCTAGGTTTAGACGTCTAGGTCTGGACTCCTTGGGACCGATACCGTCCTGCCAGTGATAGGTTGCTACGAAGTTTCCGCCTGGATAGCGGAAAATGAGAATACGTAGAGGTTGAAGAGTTGAGATTACATCTTTGCGGAAATTTTCGGGGGTTAAGAGTGATCTGTTCGGATTTTCTGGGTCATAGAGACCACTTTGAATACATCGGCCCTGTGGGTTCGTGTTAGATCGGTTGAAAGGTCAGTAGAGCCTCTAACTTTCCATATGCTCCGTGAAGCCCGAGTAGATGTGCCTATTTATTTGGTTGAGACGGTGGGAGGGGAAGATGTGGATCATAGCGCGTTCGATGGTGGTGCTCGACTGGAGTCCCATCATGATACTTAGTTGTGAGAGGTTACGATGATGGATTTGAATAACGCGGTATGCTCGATTAGGTCTCCCTCGACAAATCCTTCTGCTTGATCGTTCTGCTCGTCAGCAGGAGACGCTGCAGGTGACTGTTTCTCTTTGCGGTACAGTAGGAGCCGTCCTTGCCGGGTATTGGCATCAATTTTCAAAGCATGTTCACAGAACTTGACCTCGCGCTCGTTCGAAGTGTGTGCTTCCTTGCGCAGGGCGACTGTGGCTGGCACGTCTCTTTTCGTAATGCACTCGTCCAACGAAAAGCTTGACCACCTGCGAACTATCACTGGATGAGGTGCAGAATTGAGAAAAGCCCAGTTGCAAACGTGTGATATGACCGGTCTGCTTTCATGAACCCCAACAGCCGAAGTCTCGTCTATAATTTGAACACCGACGGAGGTTGGTTTCAGAAGCTTTCAGAAGCCGGTTGAGTGCCGTGTTTGGATACCAAAAGGGCAGTTCGGTTGTTGCTACACCGAGCCGACTCCACCGAAAGGTGGGTTGAAAGGGTGACGTCCCGGACGCGGAATCTTTCTCTTTACATCTCCGCGTTCTAAAAGGAATAGAAGCATTCTCAAATGCCGTTGATCATGCGCATGGTATAGTCATATGAGAGTGCTGTTACCTTGGAGAAGCTGGAGACGTGCTTCCGTTGGAAGCTTAAGTATGATGTATAAATGGCCTCCCGCACCAGATGGTGCTCCGCCAGCTTCGGCCTCTCCTCGTCGCTGTCGAGGTACTTGGACAGTGCTCAGACATTGAGCACAGTATTCCTACCTTGATTGCAAAGCCTCAGAGAATCTGTTGGCTGCTCATTCATCCATCTTGCACCTCAGCGTTACTCTATACCGTCGACGACCTAGAGTGCTCAATATGGCGCTCCCTCCAAAATGGTACCAGTTTTTAGTTGGTGTGTTCGCTTCTCTGGGATCCTTCCTCTTCGGTTATGATCTGGGTGTTATTGCTGAAGTGGTCGCGTCTGAGCGTTTCAAGGAAAGGTTTTCTCCCGACAAGGTTCAAGAAGGTCTTGTGGTGTCGATGTTCACTACTGGTGCCTTCTTTGGTGCAGCGCTTGCTGGACCGTCGGGTGATTGGCTCGGCAGAAGATTGACCATCATGACTGGAGGAATTATCTTCATCCTTGGCGGTAGCTTGCAGACAGGTGCTGAGAACCTTGGCTACCTTTGGTCTGGTCGGTTTCTGGCAGGTCTTGGCGTAGGGGTTTTGACCATGGTTGTTCCGTTGTGAGTTAGTCCCAGTCCTTCTTTGCTCATCGGCACCTGACCTTGACAAGGTACCAAGCAGAACTTGCTCACCCTAGCATAAGAGGGCGAGTCACTGCTCTGCAGCAATTCATGTTGGGTGTTGGTGCGCTCGTGGCAGCCTGGGTTTCTTGGGGCACCTACCGAAATTTGAAGGAAAGCAATGCTCAATGGAGAGTCCCACTGGCTCTGCAGATTGTTCCTGCTCTATTTCTTTCTGCCTTGATTCTGCTATTCCCAGAATCCCCTCGGTGAGGTTCGGCGAATCGCCTGGAGAGGGCCCATGCTAACCCTTCGTAGATGGCTCATCGACCACGGCAAGACCGAGAAAGCGCATCAAGTGCTCGCAAGATTGCACGCTCACGGCAACATGAGCGATCCTTTCGTCCTTGCTGAGTTCGAGCAGATCCAGCAGTCGATCACTTTCGAACATGAGCACGAAGCCAAATCCTATCTTGAGCTCTTTGAGTCTAAGACCACTTTCCGTCGCTTGTTTTTGTGTGTGGCTCTTCAGTCGTCAGTGCAGATGACTGGTGTCAGCGCAATACAGTATGTTCTTTGATGCTTGTTTGAAATTGTCGGATCTTTAACTATATGAATAGATATTACTCTGTCACCCTGTACGGACAGATCGGCATCTCTGGAGACGACACGTTGAAGTACCAGGGTATTAACAGCATCATCGCAATATTGGCTCAATTCTGCACAATCTTGTTTGTGGATAGGACAGGTCGACGCTGGCCTTTGATCCTTGGGAACCTAGGCAACATGATCACCTTCATTGTCGCGACAATTTTGTTGGCCCGATTTCCACCAGGCGTCTCGAACAATCACGCAGCTCAATGGGGCTTTATCGTTGTGACCTGGATCTACAACTTTTCCTTCTCCTGCACCTGCGGGCCTCTCTCTTGGATTATTCCTGCCGAGGTGTTCGATACCAGGAGTAGAGCTAAAGGTGTGTCTATTGCTTGCATGGCCAGTTTCGCATTCAATACCATGATTGTGAGTTCTAGATCGGGTTGCTTTGCTCAAGGGCTAACAGAGCCACAGGGACAAGTTACTCCAATTGCAATGCAGAGTATTGGCTGGAAGTTCTACCTTCTCTTCGTGGTCTGCAACTTTACTAACGCTGTGTTTTTCTGGCTATTCCTGCCTGAAACTGCTCGACGACCGCTTGAGGAAATGAATTCGCTCTTCGGACGTGCTCCCTGGATTGTCGCTGGCAGGAGCAAGGAGACATACGAGACACATGATCTGGAGACGCTCGAGCGTGAGATTGTTGAGACGAAGAGAGACGCCACCCACGACGAATCTATCGTCAGGCAATTTGTCGGTGCAAGTCCACAAAGCGGAAATATCAGGTTGAGAGCGTAGGCAAAAAGACTATATTTGTTGCAACATCAAAGCATAGCGCTTGGCAGGGTTGGACGGTGTTATCGCCGTGAAAGGCTCTGACCATCCAAGCTCTCGTTAATTCAATAAGACCATATGCTCACGTATTTGCTATCACGACTTGATGCTTTTCGTACCTCGCCGCCATGTGGGAAAGCATAATGAGTCAACACATATCGCTTGTTACTTCGAGAGCCATTGACCTAGCTTTTAAGCGCGACGTAAGGGTTGGAGCACCCAGTCCACGTGATACATACCTCACGAACTTCCTCTTCTTTTTCCGTCCTTCAATCGATGAGTTTATCGACCGATGCTCTGTCTCAATAGAGACACGAAAGCAGAAGAAGGCATCGTCGATGGCTGTTGTGTCATGGAGAATAGCATGCTTCTACACTCGAAGTCGCCGCGATCTAATGGGCTTTACGGGTCAACTGGTTCCAGCACTACTGCAAAGCCACTGCGAGCATGTCGACAGCAATTTGATGATCATACACAAGGAGAACCTGGAGCATAAACGTTGTGGCTCGTGCAATCGACTTGTGGTGAAAGCAGGGAGCAGCCTCTACATGAAGGAAGTCGTCCAGGAGGAAACTTGTGATTGGCTCGCCTAGCCCGATGACTTGGCTTTTGCGCAAGTTTTTCTAGCGTGATAAATTCGCGTCTAAGTGGAGTCCAGCTTTGATTTCCCTAAGCTCCAAACGCGTACACAACAGAAGAAGCCACTGAGGGCCACCGCGGATTTGGAAACCTGCGTTCAACGCTGGCCAAAAAAGCGGTCTGCGAAGCGAGTCGCAACGATTGAAAGTGGAAGAAGGTGCGGTCAACAAAGTGGTCGGCGTTTACAGTCACAAAGAGGCCTGGGAGGATGAGAGTCATATTCGTAATCCGCGAAGGTAGGAGGGAGAGAGAGCTGTTGGACGTGCAGCTTTGTTGACATTCCAGATGTTGTTCGGGGAGTCGATCTGCAAGAGAATGGAGCTGTCTTCTGTTTCGAGTCTCATCGGGAAAAGTTGAATGAACACAACAGTAGTGGCCCGAAGTGATGCTGGTAAAGCTAAACTCTCGGCAGCTATCGTAACGAGTAGACTGGGGATTTCCTGGTCCTGACACTGCAGGTCCGCTTTTATCCACTCCTGATTATCATGTCTCAACTGATCGAAGCACATGTATCAATAAGAGTCGAGGGCTGCTGGCTGAGCCGAATAAGCATGGAAGCCACCGAATCCGCCGTACCGTTCATTGCAGATGACCAGAGAGCACAGCTGTCAACATGCAGTCTCAAATGCAATATTGGTCGAGTGGTGCGACTAACCTAGGTCCATTCGCTGTAAAAGAATTGAAATTACAACTATTGATGGTCTCATCGTACGTGGTGCTCTCCAAGGTGCATGGATACCGACGATGTGCACCTTGTGCTCCGCTGCGGTGTTCCAGTCCACGTTGGGCACAGCGTAAAATTGGCCTATTGCCTTTTAGTGATGTCTAGCGGCTGCTTGGTTGGCTTAGTGGACAAGTCGGAGGTGTTTTCCCAGGGCTTTCGAGGCCAAGAAGCTTGTTGTTTGGCTCCTTCCAGGCTTGACCTGGTCTCGCTGGCGTCTCTCCACGACTGGGACCTTGCGTGGTTTGGAACTCTTCCTCCTCCCATACCTCTCAAACCTCAACATGCAACTCTAGTTCTCCAGTCTTACATTCTTCAATAATCCACTTCCGCAACCACGTCCACTTTCTTTGCCTTTCTTATGACCTCAGGTGTAAACAAAACTCTCATTATCTCTCAAACGACTATCTTCACCCAACAAAGTCAACATTCATCTTACAGAACTCGATCGCGTCTCGAACAGCAGTGTCGCACTTCTCCAACTCCCCAGCCACCTTATTCTACCCACCACCGGACGACCAAAACGACTCTTACGAAGAGCGATATTGCGGTTGAGAACGAGGTGACTTGGTGACGTCGAGTTAATTGGCGCTCGGGCGCTTGAAATAACTCATAGCGGCTGTTGCACATTACCCTGAAAGAGCCCGGAATACCTCTGTCGCCGACGAAACTCGTGGACGCGACCATGCATTGACGAATGACTAAGGCTTGAATACGACAAGTCTGGCTGTTGTCTTGCCGTTGAGAGTATCCACGATGGACTCGCTTCTTCCCACGTTGGATTCGATGCCCACAGCACCTCGAAATATCGACCTGTCACCCACCCTTAGTGCGTCTTCTGCTGTGAAGAAGTCTGGCATGTCAATAACGTTGCCACGAAATTTCGCTCCTATGTCCCTCGACCCTGCTGAGACACCGAGGACTCCAGTTCAATCATTTGCTCAGCCTGAGCTACCACCACCACCTCCACACTCTACATATCGGGTGAGACGGCCACAAATCAACCTCCACAGTTTTCAGACCCGCAATGCAGGTCTGCCAGCGACTTTGTTCGCCTCAGAGATCCCCATTCCATCAAGTGCAGGGCCTTGGACAGCAAGATGGTCAAAATACAAAGATCTCTCCTCAGATGACGCGATGCCATCAGTAGAATCAACGGGCACCCCAACCCGTCCGCTGTTACAGCAAAGCTTTTCCGAACCCACGGACAACCACCGACTTCATCTGACGAGCTGCCCTCAGACGCCATACACACCACCTGCTCAGACGACGCATGCGCCAGTGGACACTAGACGTGGAGACTGGGATATGCGCAGAACCGCATCTGTATGCTCACGTAGGTCTGATTCTTCCCTGTCGACTACCGATACGTATGAAACACGACCTACCTCGTACGATGGCTCTGTTACTGGTGCCGACAACGATCAAGCTGATCCATTCTCCCCACCAGAGAACGTCAAAATTATCCCAGCCACTCCACTGCGGAAAAGCAAAAAGCTTCGTCTCACAAGCTTTCTGAGCAAGAATAACGTCGAGTGGACTATTGACATGGACAATCATCTGTTCAATGTGTACCAGATCTATCTTGCTGATCCAACGGTGACGCCGTTCAAAACCGTACCAGGTAGCATTCCTCCGACCGGTGTCTGCCACCGGGTCGCTCGACGAGCAAAAGAAACCTGGCCGAGAGCAAGTAGGATCGATGTACCTATTGTCCAACGTTACAAGGTGCGAAGCATGTTGGACGTGAGAATCACTTCCAGATCAAAGACCCCAGACCCGGAGAATTTTCTCAGCAAAACCAAAAGTGACCGACGCCCAGCTTGGCCATCTGAGAGTGCTACGAGGAAACGTCTGAAGCAGTTGTGTCGCGAAAAGTTCACGATTTCCGCACATTACAACAGATTGCGAGAGTCTCGAAGCCCTTCGCCATTTGCAGAGCAGTTCCTGCCAAGGCGATGTTCCAAATCCGGTGCGTCTTCAGTGCATAACGACGATGGTGGAGAAGCGATTTATACCACGCGTGATCTCCACATTAACCTCGTCGCAAGTGGTGCTACCCAGCCTCTAGCTCAACTTACCACAGGCGACTCCCCAACGATGGAGTCGGCCTTGGAGAGCTTTAACCGCGAAGCAGACTCCGCTGAGCAGGTGACGACCTCGCTGCCTTCAGGACTGGGTATTCAACAACAAGAGGCAAATATAGACTCAACTAAGCTTGCACCTGCTACAAATATTCGTCGACTAGCTTCACCATTCAACTACAACACCTGGAACGGCCCAGTCAGGCCAGAAAAACATCATCGACGCCACGTGAGCTCGAACCATTTCGACACTGTGCATGCAACTGGGCCACGGCTACTCTCGCCATTTCAACCAGAAGCTGATATTGGACTGAACATAAATAAACGTCGTGCTCAACACAATCTCGAAGACGAACTGAGTCCGAGTGGTAGCAGTCTGGCTGGCCACACTTCTGGTCTCAATTTAGATGAGCCTCCACCAAAATTCGTCAACCAGGAGCCTAAACCTGAGCTCGTCTTCACGGGACTTGGTGATATCAGTCAAAGGCGGGTACGCCTACGAAATCGAGGTGCGACCCTAGGCACGGCCCATGAGAGGATTGCAAGACTGTTTTCACCACCATCACCAGACGATGAGGACGTTAATATGCCGCCAGTGCCAGCGATGCAGTCACAACTTGCCCCCACTGGTGACTCTATTGAAGATACCGGCTTGATGCCGCCTAAAGTCGACGAAGGTCAGAGACGCCTAGGTTCGCCGTTCGAGCTTGATCCGAACAAGAGGTCGTTGCGAAACAAGCCTCGACATCTGCCTAGTCTGAGCGATCCATTCATACAGTTCACACATGGCATCCCTTCCACCTCGTATACAACACAACAAAATTACATTGGAAACATCGGTGAAAGGTTGGCAACATTTCAGCAATCGCTGGACGACTACAAAACACCACAATCTTGATACATAGCGCTTTCTTTGGCTACGAGAGGACATGATGGAGCACTAAATGACAGGAGTTTGAGAACGAGTATCAATTCGGCAATTGGCATCGATTGAACGTATTTGTTGGCATTGTGCAGGTGTCCAAAAGGAGAACGATAAATGCAAAAATGTGCATACGACAGCAGGGACAGATGACTACAGGCACAAAAATATGGCATGTGACGAAGAATTTTATCCACCTCTGAGTGCATAATGAGATCACGACATTACGATAGCGAAAGGAGCAGGATGTTGAAATGAGAGAGACGGCGTGTACACAAGTTGAAATAGTCGAAACGATGCATGCAAGTTGATTGTCCTTTGTTGAAAGATTTCATTCGCTTGTGTATTTTAGCGAGCCCTGTTGGCGGAGACGTTAACAGGTCGTGGAACCTTCAGGAGAGAAGACGGGCTTGATGGGCATAGCACTACATGCGCACAACTATCACTCGCGCAAGCCAGACACCCCAACAACATCAAGTGCCGGACGGGCGATGGTAGCTACAGTAAACGACGGAACTATCAGCTTGCAGATTGAATAACTTAACCTTTCTCTATTACTGTCATCGTGCCCATTAGGACGATAGATGTTTGAGCCTATATGCGAGTCTAACCTATCTCTGGGGGTCCAAAATGCAGTAGATTACTGTTCAGTAAACCCGTTCAAAGTCGTTTTTCATTATTACTACGCTCTAATACTTCGACGGCATGGAAGGATCCTGTACCATTCTCCCGCTGTCCCAACTGAGCTGAATAGTACGTCTTCTTCAGCGGTGCGCCGATTTGTGTCTGTCTCACAGCCTCCGGCGCATCATTTGACAGGATTACACCTCAGGCCCTCTTCCACTTCTCAATGATCGCCTAGTCGACCCTGTCTCCCGTTGCTCTCTCCTCGAATCCGGCATTAGGCATTGGGACTGGCGCTGGCTGTGGTACATTCTCTCTGTCCGTCGACTCGTTTTCAACTCCTTGTGCTTTATACACAATCGGATTCCGCCAGCCATCCTCCCAACTCGCCACTAGCGCACGAATCGCACTCTCGGCGACTATGACGCCCCGCTCTATGTCTGCACTTTCGATCCCGTTGGGCACATGGAGGAACGCAACCTTGCCCATCTTCTCACATGCGGGTTCGTTGGCGGCAGCCGCGTGGGTTTCAGCTTCAGCTTCAACTTCGACTGGGCTGGACCATTGATTGGACTTCGGATTTAGGAACGGAGATGCTTGTGCTGCGCGGTACCGCTCTATCAGTGAGGTCATCAGGATGAACTCGCAGAGGAAGCGGCCTGCGTCGCGACTGAGTTTAACGACCGGCTTTTTCGGTGAGCGCAGCGTTGTCTGTAAAGAATGTGAAGAGGTGCTGCGGAGGAGCATGCCGTGGGATGCCATCCAGGTCCTTACTGCTCCTCGACTGCCTTCCTCATCGCGGTTTCTTTGGGCTTGTTCTCTTGCATGAGCCAGCTGTTCAAGTTGTTGTTGTTGCAGGGTGCTTGATTCGTATTCGGCATGGCGTTTATTGACTTCTTCCTCCCAGCGAGTCAGGACATCGGTTGGGTGCCAGCCTACGTGTAATACCTCTGGTACATTGTCCTTGTTCCAGTGGTTCAGTTTGGAGGTTATGTGGTCGCCGATTGTGTCGTCGATGTCGGGTATCAAGTATTCGGAGCGATGAGCAAGTGTCTCGAGCGTATAGCTGTCACGGCCAGATGCGAGGCCGATGTGCAGGATGTAGTCGAAGGCTATGCAACCAAAGACTGGTGCGTTGGTGTGCGGGTCGATTAGCGAGGGAATAAGTGTTGCGACTGTTCTGTAGGAAACCCGGACGGGGCCGGGGTATGTGTGGATTTTTATCCTGTAGGGCGTCGTGCCTGGTGGGCGGAGTGGCTGCTCGGTCTTGCCAGCTACTTCTTGTGTAGTCGATGTTCTTCGCAGTCGAGAGGGGAAGGACGTGTGGTATATAGACGCATGCTGCACAGTCGCCGTTCTATCTCCAGGTTTGAGGGACGTAGGTGATAGAGGTGAGAGCTCTGCGGGAAACGAGGACGCGATTAGCCAAGAAGGGTTGATATTGAAGGATTTGAATGGTCCGAAGCCTGTGACTAGGACGTGAACATCTCGGACCGGCTCTTCTGCTGCTGGTCGTGTTGGGTTTGGGATCAGCTTCTCCTCAGGGAGAGGGGTGGGTGGGCCTGCGTCGCCCATGGTTGCGAAGAGTCCAGGTGAGAGATTCTTTTGACGACAAAGTACTTGTCTCCAGCTACGATCTCGTCTTTGTCCGTAAGCCTCGCTCTTAATATGTACGTCTACTCAGAACACATTTAATTATCATCTGGTGGTGATACTCGGCGCTTTCGTACAGCGATGTTCGACACAATGCTGCCGTTGCTGCTGCACCGTTATTCACAAAAGACACAAGGGTGTACCAATGATGCTATACTGACCGCGAATGACGAGATATGTCAGCACATCCTTAGCCCTTCGGTCGTGCTATGAACTTGCATGCGATCAATGAACATCGGCTCGGAAGAGAGTATGGTAGCCAGAGCATGCGTGCACGGTACCAACCACATCTTACCTAGGTCCAACCGAGAATGCGGTTTATCTTTGTCATGGCAAGCTCAAGATCCGGCAGTCGATAACTGTGACAACATGATGCCCGAAGAGATTAAATGAGCCGCTGATCCAGCATCGGGAGAAGTAGAGCAGGGATGAGCGTGCGTGGGGTTTTTAGTCGCATTAGGCGGCTGGATACCAGGGGGAGCGTTCTTGTGATGGAGCGTACTTCAACCAATCTATGTGACCTACTCTTAATCATCATTTATTCCTAGACTGCACTCAAGCAATATCCTGCAACTCCTCCAACGCCTTGCTCAAGATCACACTGTTCTTATCGCATCTGGGTTTTGCTCATTCCGGCGTAATTCTTCCCGGAGCACGACTCTACCGCCTCGCCTTCGCACCAATCCCTGCTCCTACTAATCTCTCGCACCGTCTAATTCCACCCCTCAGATCCCTTCCGTTCCTCTCACTTTCCTTCTCGAGCCATTTCTCCATCATGCTTCTGATTCTCTCAAGATCTTTTCTCACCTCATGATCCTTCTTCCCACCGCTATTGATGAGAGTACTGAAGACTTCAGTCCAGATATCCTTCTCCCAGTACCGCTTAAAGTTCTCCTTGAGCTTCCACTCTCTCTTCTGGCCGAGGCCGCCGCTGCTGATAGGGACAGTCTCGATATATTTCCCGAAGAGCAAACTGTGAATCACACCCGCTGCTCCGAAGAGATCGATTTCCCACTTCCACGGTTTGACTTCCCGTATCTCGGGACAGTCTGTCTCCTCGGCTTTCCAATCTGCAATGAAGCGGGCTTCAGGCTTGAATGCTCGTGTGTCGATACCACGGCCAAAATCAATGAGTGTCAGTCCCTTTTCGCTCCAGCCATCATCTCCATGCCGGCTGTATGGCCCTATCAGATCTGTATGCGGGTTGAGGCGGACGAGGCAGTTGTCGGCTTTGAGATCACCATGCAAAATGCCGACCTTGTGTATGTCTTCCATTGTGCGCAGAAGCTCCACGGACAGCCACATAGCGACTGGCTCTTCGAGACCTTCGGCTATCTTACCGGCTTTGGTACTGTCCATCCGACATTGGTTGACAAGATCAAGAAGCGTTCCTTGGGAGTGGTACTCGAGTATGAGGTAGCACTCATCACGGTAGAGGTGGCATTCATGCGCAAGGACAATTGATTCCATGGCTCGAGAGCTGCGACCAAGTCTGGACTTGAGGAGCTGGAGGATGTAAAACTCCCATGTGAGTGTCTTTGGCTCGTTCTCTGCCTTTAATGCCTCTACCGCTCCTCGGCCGCTTGGTGCCGGTGCTTGAGTGTCATCAGCATCCCTCTCAGCACTTTCAACAAGGTATACTGGTGCAAAGGCCCCTTCACCAAGTTCCCGCTTGACAGAATATACGCGACTAGCACCAGAGAATTTGAGCAGCGGCGCCATCGACTTGGTGCTTTCGCTTAACGCCCTCCTTGGACTCAATTTTGCATTTGGTTTGGCGAGCTTTTTTGCATATGCTTGGATCTGGCTGAAGTGATTAAAAGACTCCGCCTCATGGTCGTAGAATCCTTGGTAAGAAGCCGGTGCGGGATGAACAATCTTCAGGATCTGGTTCATAATGTTTTCATCGCATGGATTGCATTGCAAATCGTTGATGATTGGGCCTTTATGGATAGGTCGCTCTTCCTTCACAGCTTGGATTCTAGCATGCACCGCAGTGGACTTAAAGGTATCAGTACCGTTCGACTGTTCATCCGTTTTCGCTGACTCTACTGGCCAGGTTATTGGAAACAGTATTTTCTGGTTGTTGTCAACTGCGGATTCTGCAACAACCTTTTTTGGCGAGTGTTGTTCATTTTCTTCATCATTCCTCCTCTTTGCGCTGCCTTGTCTTGGACTATCGAGCAGCAGGCTGTGGACATTCAACTTGGATGGGCTCTCAGATTTTGATCTGTCAGCAGGTCTGCTAGGTGTCTTTACTGTTGAGAAATGGTTGTGGTATATCGTCGAAGCCGCGAGAGAACTCTCAGTTCGCTCAACAATTGGTGTCATAAAAGGTAATTTATTTTTCGCCACAAAATCAGGATCGCGGTATGGACACAGGGGTGTTGGCTCATAGTCTGCTGGCGTTACCGGCAAATATCGAGGCTTTTCGGCAATCTCCTCTCCTTGCGGCGGTGAGGGCTCAACAGGGGTCTTGAGATGTTCTGCAGGCTCTTCCTCGTCATCACTAATGACAATATGTTCATTGGCGCTACCAGCAATTCGGGCAATTGCCATTGTGTTGAGCTCACCAAGGTCTTGGTTAGCAATATCCGCGATTGCTTGAGTGTCGAGTCCATCTTGATTGTGATCCCGGCTTGCACCCATGATTCCAGTACTTTCTTCACTGTCGACTCGCGTGTCTCTCGCAGATCGAGCTTTCTTGAGAACTTTTGAGATTTTACCAGTAGTAAAATCTGACCAGGGTGAAACACTGGTGTCATCTGCACCAAAGGAGCGGACTGAGCTATTGGTCTCGTCGCCAAATTCACTGTTAGTGGTTGAAATTCTGCCACTGCCGATGCTTTCACCAGCAATGCTGAAAGTCTCATCCCCAAAATCAGTGTCTACACCACATTGTGTCTCATCCTTGCTTTCTAATTTCGAGGCGTGATTGTACATATCATAGATTTCCCTATGAGCGAGCTTGCTGTTCATGGTCATGGTCGGCTCAGCTGAGATCTTCTTGCGTGGTTTCGGCTTGCTTGGGGACTCAGTTCGCAGCTTAACAGTCTGTGTTTCCTGCTTGACCTCTCGGACCTTGAATTTTTTCTGCTTGGATGGCTTACTGGTTTTGCTAATGTCTAGCGACATCTCTTGCGACTGTGTCGGCTCTGTGATGTCCAGCTTCTGGTCAAATATCTTCGTGAGGTTCTCGATGTATTCTGGCTCTTGGCGCTTGAACTGTTGAGGTACAGGTCTTGAGTGCGCGTTCTCTTTTAACATAACGATTGTGTCCCTTCGCCAGGTACTGCTGGACCACCCTCGATGGAATGCTCTCAACTCTTCGAAGCTGAATTCGTCGCCACTTTCAGCGTATACAGCATCCATATTCACAAAAACACTCTCGGAACGACCGGTTCGAGGATTTACGATTGCTTCGGATTGCCTTGAGGATTGGGACTTCTTTGCTTCGTTCTACTACAGCCAAAGCCGTTCAATCAGTTGGGAGCTTGTCAAGACGCGAGAATAGTGTTTTTATAAAGGTATCATACCGGATCCTTGAAGACATCCATCTTGCTCGTCATGCCTAATCGCTTACCTGCCTTCAAAGTCTGACCAGCCCATGGCTGTGCCTCAATTGTGTTCTCCTTCTTCCTCTCCCTCATCGACCCAATACTGTCCCAACCATTTGTGCTTGATGTCGCAGGTGCAGCCGCTGGAGCATCAGCGTCAGAGAAGATTGCCATCTTGGTTTTCTTAGGCTTTGATGCGCTGCATAACGTTGGCCTTGACTGTCGATGAGGCTCTTCTGTATGAGCCGGTGCAAAGGGATCAATTTTCGCCGCCAGCGCTGCTCGGACTCTTGGTAGCGCAGGTGATGAAGGTTCATTGTCATTTTTCGGGCTTGCTTCGTATCTTTGTTGAAACTGGTTGTACTTCCTCATCAGTCGCTCAGCAGGTCTTGCCTCTCTTTCCACGCCGAGCTTGTAGACTTCAGCCGCTTGATTCCACCTTCCTGCGTTCTCTAGCCATGCCGCAAACTCTTCGTAAAACAGCGCGAGGTGTTCACCAATGCTGTGCCTAGCGAGAAAAGCGAATGTCTCCCGCGGAGTATCAGAGAAGAGCTGAATGTATTGTAGCCATAGCTTCAGGTATCGGGGGTCGTTTTTGTAATCAGGTGAGGTGAGGAAAGCTTTTGTGGCTCGCTCGAGCAGAGGGAGCAATTGTGACTGTGGGGTTGACTGTGCTGAAGGGTACGCATTCAGTGTCCATTTAACGTAGCGGACATATACATCTAGAGGGTCGTCGTGATCTGCTATTGATTGCAGCTCAATTTCGTATTCTTGGCGAATTGCATCATTCAACGTCTTACTTTCCTCCAGCGTCACTTCCTTGCCCATTTCTCGAGGAGAGAATTGTCTTGCGAGCGCCTTTGCTGAGCGACCCTGGGGTAACGACTGAATGTTCTCCTTGTGCTCTTCTATGAGGTCGAAATTGATAAGATCCTGAGACGATGCCATGTTGATGACGGCTATAGCCTACTTTTGCTCCTTCAAAATATTTTAGTAAGAAGCGGCGCATTAATCCAAAAGTCAACTCCTGCACCATAAGACGATGTTAGTAGGGAGGCATGTGAGTCAAAGATTCAAAGTTGAAGCGCAAACGTAAATGATATCGACTTGGCATAAACCTGACCGAGGGCGAGCCACAACTTGGACGGTTGGCACAGCAACCGCCACATGCAATTTTCCCCAGGCACATAAATTCAGGCCGCCAACACTTTGTTCGTGAATCGGCTCTTGTTAGCGAAAATAAATGGGATAAGAAAGAAGGGCATGCGGAGCAATGGTAGACGATAATTTCATCCTTCAGAAGTCTTTTCATCTACCAAGGCTGTTCTGATTCTCTCCTAAGACCTCAAATCCTTTGCGAAAGCATAAAAGCGTACTCAAACAAGATGGCCCGCTCCTGTCTTCCCATCTGGCCCTTGGTTCTGTTTGGCGTGCTGGAGCCATTAGCACTGTGAGCGCGAACGATTATCCTTAGATAAGTCATGCTGATGAGTCAGAATTTGGGCCTACGCTACTGTGGTGATCGACCCTTTCAGGTTCGTGGCCGCCAACCGCCGTGGAGCGGCAGGCGACAACATGCGTCTGCCGGCCCAGTTCAAAGTCGGGTACTGATCCATTTCAAGGTTCTACGCTGATCAAGCACCGAATCACCTCTTGTCATCAAAGGAGTTTTATCCTCAGGCGCACGCACTGACGCTGCAGATGGGCAACGTGCTACTTCTTCTGGCTGCCATAGCCATCATTTGCTGCTGGACAAGGCACTGTGAAATCGCCTTCTGGTATTTAATCGCCGTGGCTTTCGCGGACTTCGGCCATATCTTCGCTTCTTTCAAGGGTGTGGGTCAGGCGTACTTCTTTAACGTGACAGAGTGGAACAATATGTTCATAGGGAATGTTGTGGTCAGCGCGTTCTTGAACGTCAATCGATGGCTGACTGTGCTTGGTATCTTCGGCAAGCTGCAAGCTGTGTCGCCGGAAGGAGGAAAGAAGACAACTTGAAACACTGAAATTGGATTTGGGCTGCCAGCTCCTTGAAGAGGGCGTTCAGCGAGCTACTTGAATTTCTTAGTATTTTCGGACTGAGTCATATTCCTCGTTGACATCTAAGCTCGTCCTTTTTAATCGGCAGCAGGACATCACTCTTGCTCCTTTCCAACAGCAGCACGATGGACTGAGAACGTAGAAAATACATCTAGGCCTGTCCAGCGGCTTGCATGGCTCTTCTTCGGTCACGCTCCTCAGCAATAGACAACTGCGATCGCGTTAGTGCTGCCCGGTATCGAGATGAATCAGACCAAACATACCTTGACACCCTTGCCCTTTGGCAGACTTACCCAAGGCTTCTCCTTGCCTATAATGAAAACGTTGCTCTCTCGGGTAGCAAAAGAATTGTCGATGGCGTCCTTGATGTGCACGATGTTGAAGCCACCATCGTGTCTCTCTCGGTGAGTGATAACACCAACTCGACCCATATTACGACCACCAGTGACCATGGCGATCACACCTGTATCGAACCTGATGAAGTCGGTGATCTTTCCCGTAGACACATCAATCTTGACTGTGTCGTTGACCTTGATTGCTGGATCTGGGTATCGGATTCTACAATCCATCAGCATCTGAATATCTTTCGTTTTTCCAACCAAACATTGATCCAACGTCTGATTGACACAAGCGCGACTTACGTGCGTGCATCATGCGTGACCAAGAATGGGATTCCTCCTCGACCAAGCTGCACCCTCTTGACCTTGCCGAGCTTGTACTCGGCCTCAGCAGCTTCGATTCGGTGAACTGCAAATCGACCCTTGGTGTCGTAAATCAAACGGAAGTTCTCCCCAGTTTTGTCGATTGAGATCACGTCCATGAAGCCGGCTGGGTAGGTAGAATCTGTTCGTACTTTGCCGTCGACTTTGATGAGTCTTTGCATGACGATTTGTGTGACTTCTCGGCCATTGAGCGCGTACTTCAATCTGTTTCTGAGGAATACAATGAGGGGAAGGCAGTCTCGCTGCTTGTGAGGACCAGGACTGCGCGCACCTCGTTAGCCGGTCTTCAATCCAAAATTTCGTATCGTTGCAACTCACGATGGCTTGGGAGCATAGGCACCGGAAAGCTTGTCAAGCAGCCAGTGAGATGGCGCTGACAGACGCTTCTGGTGCTTCTTCGGACCTCGACCCATCCTGACTGTGAATAGGGAATATGAAACAGAGAGAGTTAAAATTATCGAAAGATGTGGCAGCCGAAAGTTGGTGGTCCATACCGCGATCGCAGATTGTGCGGGCCTTGGCGAGATCTGTCTAAAGCCTTGGCACTTGTGATGCCTCAGGCAACATATGCATGCAGAAATGTGAACGTGGCATGCTTGCTCACGGGACGAGAATCTAAGATCTTGCAAGCAGTGGCTGCAAGCATCCCAATGTATTGGGCTAAAATGGTTTAATTGTGTATCATATCAAGCCTTTCAGGATGGCGGCCTCTGCATTCAGAATCGATGAACCTGCCGCCCCAATCACAGTATTGTGACTGAGGGCAACAAATCTAATGTCGAAATGTGAACCCTCAGCAGCTTCCCGAACTCTTCCAACGCTCACTGCATATCCTCCAGAGATGTCTCGGTCGAGCCGTGGCTGTGGTCGGTCGGGCTCATCAAAGACGACAATGGCTTGCTCTGGAGCGGACTTGCAGCCTAGCTTCTGCGCTTCTGACACATACTCCCGCATAGCTGCCTTGACTTCTTCAGCGCTCGGTATCTTATCTCTATTCTTAAAGCGTAATGAGACGCAAGCGGTGTGGCCATCAATGACTGGCACTCTCGTGCACGTTGCGCCGATAGTGAGGCCTCTTTGTTCCTCGAATGCTGTAGCGTCGGCATTCAGTGTTCCAAGGATTTTTTGAGCCTCGTTTTCAAGCTTATCCTCTTCGCCCGATATGTAAGGAACAATGTTGTCCAGGATATCCATGCTTGGCACTCCCGGATAGCCAGCTCCAGAAACGGCTTGCAAGGTGGTGACCTCAACATCCCCAACCAGACCAAATTTAGCTTGTATGGCTGCGAAGGGGATGACAATGCCAATGACAGCACAATTGGAGTTGCACACAAGGAATCCCTTCTTGAGACCAAAATGCTGTCTTTGGTGGTAGACAAGGTCCAAGTGGTCAACATTCACGGTAGGCACGACCAGTGGTACCTTGGAGTCTTTCCTGTAGTTCTTCGCATTCGAGAAGACTGGTATTTCTGCCTTTAGGAACTCCATCTCTACCAGCATGTCAGCTCATGACGATAGAATAGCTTGCATTACTTACCCACATCCCCTGCCACATCGCTGTCCAGACCCGAAAAGACAAGATCACAGTCGCGAAAGTTGCTTGCCTTGCATTCTCGAACCTCAAGGTTGGCGAGCTCTTTTGACATCGGTCGAGCCTGCTTCCATCGCACAGCATCCTTGTAGGCTTTCCCTGCTGATCGGGAAGAAGCGCCAACAGCACAAAGAGTTAGAGTAGGATGGTCAGCGAGCAAGAGAATGAAACGCTGACCAACTGAGCCCGTTGCCCCTAGTACACCACATTTCTTCTTCGCTGGAGTTGACATGTTATGGAAATGTTTGGCTCTCAGCTGCAAGGACGAGCGGAACCGGACCAACGCTTTATGTTTGAGCACCTACACAGTCAGTGGCTCAAAGAGGGTTACGTTAAATGTAGCTTATAATTACAAACCCGTACTTCGTGAGTGGAAAATTTGAAGCCGATTTCTGCAGCAATGGGTCGAGGTAGACATAAATTTCTGAATCACTTCCTAAAAAATTCGTTCGGACGGTAGTGGCCAATGGTCTAAAATTTCGCGACATGCGCATCGCGACTCAAACACAGGTACGACTGTTTTCCCGTCCACACACCTTAATCTTTGACAGCGCAAACAGTAATTTGGATGCAATGAGCATCGAATTGATCTTTCAAAACCCATGCATGATGATTGTCTGTACAGATTGTCGTGTAGAAGGACTTCAGACGACTTCAGAAGAACCAATGAACCAACCCCGTCACGGTAATGCAGAGGAAGCTTATTGACGAATTGGGTGCCACAAGTCCCTAGAATCCACCTCAAACTATACTAATCAGGCCACGCTCGGGCACTTACAACTGGACGTCATAAATAAGTTCTCCTCGCCTCCCTTTTTCTCGTATCAATATCTTAAGTCAACAACATGGTCACGAAGTCTCTACTTGCTACGGTGCTAAGCGAAGCTTTGGATTACGGCGCTGCCGATAGAAGTAAATGCCAGTCTAGGCTCTGGTGGTAGATGCCAGATATTCAACGGTGTGGTTACGGTCAAGACAGTTGCGCTAGCTTGATACCAGTTGCTTTCACACCGATGGCACCCATCACCAAAATTGGAAGCTGAAGAATTGTTGGCTCGCACGACTGTCAACGACATTCAGGCATGCATTGACGAGACCAACTTGATACTTTGAGGTCAATCATTTTGCGTCATGCTCTGATTGAATCTATCCGTGGCCTCAACTGTGTAGGGAACGTGATATGGAAGTTGGATCTCTGTAAGTGCTGTGAACAGCTCACAAAGCTTCTGCAAGATGATCAGTAGGATTGCCTGAAATTGTCAGTTTTCAAGCAAGAATTGAAATTGGGTGAGCTACAAACAACTGCCCAAGACCGGCTGCGGCGAGTCGCGACTGCTTAGAGGATAAGCTTGGACAGTTTCTCAATCCAATCTGACCTCGAAGCGACGGATCTTCTGCTCCTGCTACATTTCAAAGTGTCCGGAACTTGCTAGATGGACTACATTCTATTCCTTCACTTTCACCATTCCTGCATTTTGCTTTCCTGCCAAAACCACACTAGCGCTTCGCTTCTTCACCTACTACGATCAATACAGCGCTCTCTGTGGTCGCTTGGAAGAGTCAAGCAAACAGATTAAGACAAAGATCGCTTGCAAGCATAAATTACACCTCGCGAGCCGGTCCAAGATAAATCTACCAACTGGATCTGGTTGCACTTTGTTGAATGGTTATCCAGCAGAGCTCGACTTGCCGCCAACATGGCGGGACTTCCTTCATCAAATCCGAATGCTCCGTCGTTAAACCCTTCACGCTTCTTCCATAATGTGGACCAACCGCAAGAACGACTGAGTGACCAAAGTCAACGAAACCGACAGTGGCAGACATGGCCATCCTTACGATTGCGTGTCACCCATCTTCCTTCAAACACGACCACATACGAAATTTACAAAAATTTTACTCAGTACGGAGATGTTGTCCAGATAGTCGTCTTCGAGACTAGACAAGGCGATCGATCGAGCAACGCCGAGATCACGTATGAGCCGGTGCCTTCTCGGCTGTTCTGGAGCAGCTGGCTGCCTTTTGCAACTGATGAAGGTAACTACATTGTTCGAACCGAGCTTGCGAAGAGCCAAAAGCGAAATTTACTCATTGAAAGTCCAATTAATAACCAAATTAAGTACGAAGAACGGCAAGAACTCGCAGGATATCGCCTCGATTTTGGATTTTTATCAGGCCCAAAGCTGATGGTTGTGATGACAAGTTGCGATAGCATCGAAGAACAAACACCGCGGCTTGAGCTGAGATTGCATAGGAAAGAGATCCAAGTCCATTTCCCATTCCGACAATCTTCGTCAAGGAACACCAAAACACGCAACTTCCGATTTCAGATAGCTTTAGATGACACCCTCGGTATTTGGCAGCTACCTGACGGTAGCCTTATACTGCATTTGTCACGACCGCCTTGGTACTCAAAGCAGCTAGCGGAGGCGGTGGCCAGCTCCCACAGCAGCGAAGCACGCATGTGGAAGATAGAGGATACTTGGGCTCGCCAAACTGATATCGTACGGTATACACCGACGTACACGGCACTCAACAGTCTACCTGTGGAGCTGTTCAAGCGAAAGAATGACATCAACATTTCGAGATGGACGACGTTCCGGTTCTGTCCTCGCAATTGCCTGGAAGATCAAACAGTGCGTAATTTCCTGAACGCTCTTTCAGATTGGAATGTGAAGGTCCAGGACGGAATGCCGTTTCATGTTGTCGTAGCACAGCACGATCTCGAGCGCACCACCTGGGAGTTGGTCAATGGGTCACATCAGCACGGCTGCGAGTCTTCTCTACACGATCTCTCCCGAACTCAGTTGCCGTTCCCGGTGAGATATCAACTCGAAGTCTGCTTGTCACATGGGTGGCTCAGTGAATACTCAGTCACAGCAGAGTTCTTGGAACAGCTCGCCCTGTGGCCCGAAGCTCAAGCCAAACAAGCTTTGGTGTACGTTGCGACGAATCAGAAACGAGTCTTTGATCCAATGACCATTTTCACGGACATCCAGTATAAGAAGCCTGTACGAGCGAAGCGTCTGCCAGACAACTGTGCAGAGATTCACTCTGCTACTGTCACTGCTACGGGCATCTTGTTCCATACACCGACTGTAGAGGTCACAAATCGTATCATCCGAAAACATAAGTCACAGGTACATAGATTCCTGAGGGTCCGCTTTGAGGACGACAACTACCGAGGGCAGACTCGACTGTATGCTTCATCGAACAACAGAATGATCACCGTCTTCACTAGAGTTAAGCGAGCTCTGACCTGCGGAATAAAGCTTGGAGACACAACGTACGAGTTTCTTGCCTGGGGCAACTCTCAGCTTCGAGAGCATGGCGCATATTTTGTGGCTGCAACAGGCGATCTGACTGCAGGCCGCATTCGTGAAGAGATGGGATCTTTCAAGGAGACCATTGTTGCAAAGAAAGCAGCTCGAATGGGCCAATGCTTTTCCACCACGAGACCTGTGAGGCTGCCTTCACTTCAGAAGATCGAAGAGAAGACTTTGATCCCAGATGTCATTAATGGGGACTACAACTTCACAAATGGCGTTGGCAAGATATCCGAACTGGCAGCTAATCTCGTCAGTCACGAATTGAAGATCAAAGGCAGGACTCCTTGTCTCTTCCAATTCCGACTTGGCGGTTGCAAAGGTGTGCTTGCTGTTTCCAAGGACGTACCGGGTATCGGCATCCAAATTCGAAAGAGTCAATTCAAGTTTGATTCCATGGCTGGGGACCTGGAAATAATTCGTTGCGCAGAGTTTTGGCAGCCATATTTGAACCGTCAGATGATTCTGTGTCTATCGCATCTCGGAGTACCAAACGAAACGTTCCAGAACATGCAGCAGCAAGCCATCAGTGCACTTGAACAAGGAATGCATGACGACCGTGCAGCGACAAATGCACTACGAACAAACGTTGACCCGAACATGATGACTCTGAGGATTTGTGAGCTGGTTGAAGCCGGGTTCCGGGCACGGAAAGAGCCATTTGTCACCGCGCTACTTTACCTCTGGCGAGCTTGGTCCCTCAAACATCTGAAGGAGAAAGCCAAGATTCCAGTGAAACAAGGTGCTTTTGTTCTCGGCTGTGTGGATGAGACGAATACGCTACAAGGCCACACTAGCGACAGTCCGAGCGGAAATAGAGATTCGATACTTCAAGATCCTGCCAAGCTGTCGAAGCTCCCAGAAATCTTCATTCAAGTCACAGACGTGTCTACGGGCCAACGGAGGGTCATTCAAGGCATCTGCATTCTGGCACGTAACCCTTCACTACATCCAGGCGACGTCCGAGTGGTCCAAGCGCGAAATGTACCGGATCTATGGCATATGTGCGACGTTGTTGTCATGCCACAGAACGGTGACAGGGATCTTCCCAGTATGTGCTCTGGCGGTGACCTCGATGGTGACGACTACATGGTTATCTGGGATCCTGATCTCATACCGAAGACATGGAATGAGAGACCGTTCGAGTATCCTGATCCGTACAAAAAGACCGTCCCTCATGAAATAACCACCACACATCTCATAGATTTCTTCCTCGATTATCTACGCTTCGACTCCCTTGGTAGAATAGCTCACGCCCACCTCGGAGCTGCAGACGCTCTCGACGATGGTATCGACAGCAGTGTATGTCGAGAATTAGTGGAGCTCCATTCCAAAGCTGTTGATTATCCAAAGACTGGCGTTCCTGCAAAAATGCCACGTCACCTAGAAAGAGAGCGCTGGCCTCATTTTATGGAGAAAAGAGGCAGGAAGTACCATTCTAACAAGGTGCTTGGCCAGCTCTACGATGCTGTCGAGAAGGTCAAGTTCCAACCCAATTATAATTTGAGCTTCGATGGCCGAATCCTCCGTGCTTGTGTTGCTCCGAAAGACGTCCTTGAAGCAGTCCAAAGCATCAAGAGAGACTACGACAGCGCGCTCAATCGGATTTTGACTCAGCACAGCATTCGTACAGAGTTCGAGCTATGGAGTACTTTTGTATTAGATCACAGCAAAGCTTCAAGGGACTACAAATTCCACGAGGAGGTTGGCGAGCTGTCAAGAGCACTCAAGGAACAGCATTACGAAGCACTATGCGATCTTGCAGGCGGAAAAGATTTTGAACACCTAGCACCGGTCGCGGTCGCGGCATACAAATTGACCCGTCATCAACTTGAGCTTGCAAAGATCGAAGCAAGAGCCAAGCCCGAAGACAGCCCAGAGGAACCAGCACCAATGCCCTTCATAAGCTTTCCTTGGTTGCTTCAAGACACTCTGGTCAAAATCGCTCTTCACGCGGACGAATTGGAACCAAAAGTGATCGACAAAGCTGTGCAAAACGGCAGATTGACAGGCCATTCTGCAAATATGGTTCTGGACCCGGACAGAAAACCCACGGTTGATGTGCTTGACATTTCGGACCTTAATCTCGGTGCCAGCAAGCTTCCACAGCAGTACCCAGACCCATTCCCGAAGAACATTGTCGTTCCAACCAAGCCCGATATTTTCGAGTCTCAAGATCCCGAAGATGACTTCGATTCACCCTCGATCGACACACCTGCTAACGAAAGGTCGGCTGGTTATGAGGCCAAGGACTTTAAATCAGACGCGAAAATAACTGACATAGTCTCTTCCAACAATGACAGCATGCAGATCCAAGCGCCAATGTCACCATCATGGAAACACCAACAACTTGATCGAGATGAATTTGTCCAGCCGCTCGGACCACAGACAGAATCATCGAGCCTGGCAGCTCCAGAGATCTTACAAAACGGCAATATCGATTTATGGGCAGGCAATACGCCTAGTCGCAAGCTTGCCTTTCCCTCGTATAGCATTGACTTTGACATCAGTCAAGAAGTACGAAACGACATCGCAATTGAACGACCACATTTTGGCGGTATGCAACATGGCGCTGTACCCTCATTGGAGACATCAGCGCTTTTGTTGAACCCAGTGTCTCCAATTGGACCAACACGTCGGAACAAAAGGACAGAAACATGCTTTTACTGGAAGCATTATGGACAATGTCGCTATACTGACGACGAGTGCAAATACGCACACTGCGACACCGGCAGCGAACCTCGTGAGAAACAGCAAATTACATGTTGGTTTTTAAGTACCACTGGTCGCTGCAAATACAGCGACGATGCATGCAAATACGCCCACTGGGATACTGGCGTAACAATACCACCACCTGATTTCGAATATAAAAACCCCACCCTGTCCACGAAGATGGCATCATCTTTGACGTGGGCCTGCTCAGATAGAGGACGAACGAAACCTAGCCCAAGAAAGAGATCTGTACAGGTCGATTCAAGCGACGAAGACGATATCGTCCATGTACCTCAAAAACCTGGCCAAGAAATTGGGCAGCCGGGTCCGACTCGAAGGCAAAGTTCTGGGAGTGGCGAGTTTATTCCTGCCACATCGAACGTTCCCTCTCCATCCAATTCCACTCAGCTTCTTCAACTTTCAAGCGTGAACATTCCATCTTCACGAACGGATAGCAAGCCCAAAGAAATGGTCCAGACGCATGACAAAGGTGTACCGAGCAGCGGTCTGAGGTTTTATAAGCTGTCACCAGAAGCTACTTCAAGTCATTCCTCGGAGCCTAAACCTGCAAGCATGCCAATACTGTACGGGGTTGACAAGTGTCCAAAACGTGCCTTCGAGCAGCCAGCGTCCTCTTCTAAGGTTGCCATGCTAGCCGTTAATGAATCGACCGAGGAGGATTGTGCAGTTACGGCTTTCAGCAGCTCGAAGACTCTATTTGGCGATCCATTAACGAACGATGATGAGTTCGAGGTCGATGAGTTATCCGAGTAAGTGCTGGTACAGGAGCATATAGAATGGACAAGGCTAAAGGAATAACCTTTGCAGGTAGCATAGCATAGCATGGCGTTGGCAGGGCAAGAATAGAGCATTGCAATTCAGAACGTTCGCCGCACGGCTGTCGGACAGGAAAGAAGAGCTGCCGAAAGCGTTCAATTACAAAGGAGATGTTCATACGACGGATTGGTATCGGGAACTTGATCTGAGGAGTGAGCTGAGGCTTCAATTCAACATCAAGCCGAAAGAGGCCCTAGCTTACGGCCCAGAGAGAATCAAGACGTGACCGAAATATTTTGACACTAGTCTTCCACTCTGTGAATGCACCCGACTGTGCCTGCCCAGTAGCCTTTGTAAACCCGTACAAAGTTAGACCATGAAATATGTGAAATTACTTGTGGCTCTGCGAGGCAAACTATCCGCAAGCTAGGCCTAAACAGCATAGAGATGACGTTGTGATATATGAAAGAGGCATGGCAAGAGTCGCACTGGAGGAAGCTGCGACAACGGAGATGCGACCGTTGATTGTCTGACGGGGAAAGCGTGAGAGGACCTCCGCATCCGGAAGCCTCAACCCGTCCAAGGGCCGACCCAGCTCTACTCAACGTGAGGCGCAAGCGCAGCAAAGACAAAGCACGGCGGACGCGAGAGAAAAGCGTGCACGATTTGAATGTATCCGTAAGCAAAGTCAAACCAAGGCACCAGCCGACCGAGGCAGGCACGATTTGATGATATTGGTAGTTGTGGATGGCAGTAGGAAGAGAGCGATGATGGACGTTGCACAGGGAAAGAAGTGACTCGGCTGTATGCGTGAGCAATGCGCGATGAGGGAAGGCACAGCCCGATAAGGAGATGGGTGCAAACAGTGTGATTGAAACACAGCACAGAACAGGTCAAGCAAACGCAGGCGGTAACGCTGCTTTGCATGGTTCCAATTGGTAGTCTGTTGTCTCTGTAAGCCTGATTGCTATCGAGGTCCATACAGGGTGATTGGGGGTATTCTGCCATTCGACTGCTGTGCATGCATGCTCTTGCCTCATGCTCTTCACTAATTCCCCGAAATCAGGAACATGCAACAGGACTCAAGTATATCATTCTGGCTTGCCTCGCCCAAAGCTCCCTCAACAGCGGTTTCCTTTTCCTGCCCTTCTCCTCTTGATCTCACCTGCCTCCACCAATTGAGTTACTGAGAAAGCCACAGTCCTGTGCTGTTTATTCGCGGCTGCGGTCGGCGTTGGTTCATCATTGCAGCTAGCTTTGTTGTCACCTAGATGTTTCAGGACAGGGCTTCCTATTCGCCGTTCCTCCCTTCTTCATGGGCTCTTTACGCCGACTTCCGGCCTCGATAAGAGAAAAGGAAGTTGTGATAAATTGGCTGTATTTTCCTGCTCACATTGTCTGGCGTCTGCTTTCTCGGTCTGCGGCTGCTTGATCGCTATCATCATGTACGCTACGCTTATTTGTAGTCGCCCCTGAAACCATGGTCGACGTCAGGAGATGATGACCTCGAGGACCTTTGACACTTCCTATCGAAAAATAGGATCCTTGAGACATGTTCAAGCGTAGAGACTGAATTCTGGTCAAGAGGTGACTCTGCACTGTCTGCTACCCGTAGTCGTTCCTCCACCAGATCAGCGCAACTCAGCATCATCAGCACTGAGTGCATCGCCGAAATCTTAGAATGCTGCGAGAGCTCGTGTTGGCCGCTGACTGCAGTATTTTTTACGATTTCGGATTCCACATCCTCGTCCCGTCATGTTTGTGTTGATGATCGGTCCATTCTAACATAGCTCATTGCTGTTGTCATCTACCCGCCAGTATCGCTATGACCCGCCGCAGCCTGCCCCTGTCTTTGTTGCTGGCCAGCGGCCGGACCCTGATGCATCGGCAACCCAATGCCGGCGCCGACGCTTGCCAAGCCCTGATTCAATTGATTACCATCCCAAGGAATGCTCACTCCATTGCTACTTTTGTCTCGCACCGTCACCGTACCAGCCAGACTGGGAAAAGCGGCCACAAATTGAGGACCAACACTCCAATTTTCAAGCCGGCAAATATGGCGCTCGAAGACTGGATTAATGATCGGCTCGTCGTTCTCACTTGTGACAATTAGACAATCGACGGGCTCGTAGGGCCAGTTGACGGATAGGCCGGAAGTGAAGGGGAGGAACCAGTTCTCAAACTGGTAGTCTTGGTAATTGTGAACTATTCGATCCCGCATCCGTGGCCAAGGTACGTTGTCCATCCACGGTGGATGTGGGTGGAAGAGCTGGGAAGGACGAGGCGTCAGCCAGTCGGGCAAGCGATGGTAGTTCTCTTGCGTTGGATATATTTGCCAACGCATAAAGATGAACATTATAAAGGTTGTAGCTACTTGTTCGGGAAGGCTGGAGATGTTTGGGAATTTGGAGATGATGTCTGTCATCAGCGTACTCAGCGGATCAGGACCCGGGGAAGAGCGTTGAGCACCCGGAGAAATCGATTTGTTGATATGGCGGGAAAGACTTGGTGACGAAGTGCCTGATGATGTTATGGTATTGGTGGGATTCAGAAGATTGGAGATGGAGGGATAGGCAGGGGAGGTGTATGCTGGTGCTGGGCTTGAGCCAGCGGCATAATTTGCGTTCTCGCGTTGGCGCGCTTTGAGGAAATTAAGGAGGATATGGTCGAGTGGGCAGGTTGGTGGACAGTTTTTGGGGAGTATAGTCCATGTGCGGGTTTCGTTGTCGTTGTTGGCGTACGAAACTTGGGGAATTGAGGCCTGGGGCGAGTTGCGACGGTCGGACAGTGAAGGAATGAAATTTTTCTTGCCCGGTAGACTGGAGTCGATCAGAAAGCTGAAGTTGAGTCTCTCTCCGTTTTCTGAAAGCTCGTGACTGCGCTGCATTGTTTCCCTCTGGTTGTCGAGAGCCGTCCGCTGAGTCTGCCATGACTGCCCGTCAGAAGTGAGGCTTTGGTCTGACACTGGAAACGGACTGGGGTAGTTGTTCTGCTCTGCCGCGGGCTGTTGTATGGAAGAAGCATGCGGAGGCGCAGATCTGGGAGGGCCTCCATTCATAAACTGCTCCTGTTGGAAAACATTGTTGTTTTGCGGGCCCAGTACGGCTTGCATGTTATGCTGAGCAGCCTGTGCAAGGTCTGCGATGGCATCAGAATGTCATTGACGGAATATAAGATTGTTGCCCAGCTCACCTGATAGGTTCTGAGTGCCGACGAGAGGCTGAAGAATGGTCACGACCGAGGACAGTCGTCTGCGGATCTCTTCATTCTCAGCCTGGACAGCATCTTTCTGGCGGATGATGGACTGCAGCTCTTGATAAGGTTGCTGCGAAGTCAACTCCTGTATCCGTCGCTCGAGAGATTCTATTGTGTTCTTGGTGCGTTCGCGGATCGCTCGCTGGGCTTCTCGATCGTTGGCACGCTTCTTAGCGAGCTGCTCGGGAGTGAGACTGGCAACACCCCTGCCGCTCGCACTTGCGGCTTTCCTCTTTTTGCTTTGGGCTGAGGGTGCATCATTTTCATTGAGGTCGCCAGAATCGAAGTTAGGACTATTCATGGTTCAGAAGACCAAGTCAAATTGCTGAGCGATGATCATGCGATTGCGCGAGTCAGTGTTGGATCTACTCGAGTAATGTGCGGCAGCACAAGATTGCCAACGAAGTCATGTAAAAGTCTTGAGCCTGCTAATACATCATCTCCTCGGCTTTCGACGCCGCCTAGAACTAAACCATCCAAGCCACCACTGGTGCAGTCGCCTTGGCAGCAGTTTGTTTGCACCTTGCGCTACAGACCGTCAACCGTCTATTGCTCCACGAAGCTGCCAGTGTGAGTAAATATACAGCTCAATAAGTGATAGGCCTTTGCATTGCCTGGAAACCGGCGACAATTTGATCAGTCATGCACATGCATGAACATCGAAAACATGCCTTGAAGTGGGCGACACAATGGGGGTTCAGACGCGCACCATGATCGAAGATTCAGTAGTGATGCCATTGGGCCGGTTGACCAGAGTTCACCATTGCATGGCCCAACAGTGGTTGATCTTCTGCATTTGCCAAAGGCTCTGCAGTTCTCATTAGTGCAGACGATGGACAGGCCGCCCAATGTCTATTTAGGAGCACGGAATGACAGAAACGTGTCTTCTTGATACGTCTAGCTCAAAGGTAGTTATGTCTATTCGCGGGTTGTCAAAGCCCAAATTTTAACAAGTTGTTTCCCTCCAAAGAGAAAGAAGCAGACGGGTGTCGTAGCATGAGCGGACTCGAGCTGTCGAGTCGTCCTTTGGTAGATTCGATTCGTACGCAGCGAACAAATCTTAGACGTAGTGTCCTAAGCCTTTATATGCCTTCATCGCCTAAGGTATTGCGGACCCAAAAACATTGATCATACCTAAGAACACACGCTATGCGAAAGTCGTAAAGTTGATGGTCGTGCTGTGGACATTAGCCCTTGTGTGCCTGCTAAGCACGCGAAATCTTGTTGAAAACATCGAAGCGAACTAAAGTCGGAAATTGACATGCTTATCTCTGCAAACGGTGTTAGCAATGCTATTCGAACCAGGGTCTCCCAAACATACTCTTCTGCCCCGTCCACCACCAGCATGGACAGACTGCATCTGTGGACTATATCCATACATCGGTTGTTGTACAGCGTTGCTGCCATATCCGTACATGTTTTGATGCATGCCTTGTTGATTGTATGGCTGCGCGAAACCCCCACTGTTGATTATCGGACTCATTTGTGCTTGGTATGGTACTGGAGATGCCGATTGGCCTTGCATGTTGCGGTAGTCGACGGTCGGTGGAGGGGTGTTATATCCCGAGAACCCGTTGGGCATGTATCCATTGTTACCTCGAGGCCCAGGCGTGAATTGGCCTTGAAACTGTGCTTGTGGGTTCAGTTGTTGCTGAAATGGCATTGGACCATACCCTTGCTGTTGCGCTGGGTACCCATTCATGCCAAAGTTTTGGTATCCATACGAGTCGGAAGAATTGGTTCGAACAGGTGTCAGCCGATTGTCCATAGCATTTATGCCTGGCATAAAGCTGGGCCCAAACTGGCTGTTCCCGGCTTGTGACACCGGCCTTGACCCTGGATGCCCATGAGCATAGCCTTGGCCCATCTGCGATCGAGAGGACAGTCCAACCTCATCCATCAGCCGCTTGTAACCTTGATTAGGTTGAGCCTTGATGCGCACGAGGACGTTCGAAATGTTCCGAATCACGTCTGGTCGCATGCTGTCATCTAAGAATGGAGATGTCAGGACCTTAAAGACAAAAGTAACACCTGAGCTCTGGTCATTGAGAATTTGCTCCAAGACAACGTCGCCTGAGCTGAAGAACAGAGCCTTCAGGACAGTTTCACGAGCGTCGGGCTCATTACGCTGGTTCACGACCTTAAGAACTGTCACATATGCCACTTTATGCGTGCATAGCTGCACAAGATGGGGAACAAGTCGAGGCGCGAGCACAGAGCGTCGGTTCGGGAATGTGCAAGTATCGAGCAACCAAGTCAACAGAAGTGCTCCGTTGGTGTTGGTCGCGAGCTGGACGCTGTTTAGTGCAATGACAGCTGCGAGCATTCGCTGCTGGTCCTTGGATGAATGATGAGACTCGAGACAAGCTCGCATCGCACGAGCACCGAACCGACCTTGTGCAATCTCCCAAAGGCGACTCAACATTGTCTCGAAGATGAAAGAGTTATAGACGGGCCCAAATCTCAGGCAACACTGAAGTACATAGTTGCCAAATTGATCCAGGAACAATGGGACCGTGTAGGGTCGCAGGTGCTCAACAATTAAAGTTGTTTGTAACTCCGTTCTGCAAACATCAATGATCTTTTGCGCAGCCCAAGTACCATTTTTGTGTATGCCAATCTCAGCTAAATGGGGTGCGATGCAGGTTAGCATTTGCTCTTTGGTCTCCTCGGAGCAGTACTCAAACAGTTTCTGAACGACTGTGTTACCAAGGTAGTCCGAAGAGAGTTCTGCAATCTCTGGAAGCATCTCTAGAGCAATTTGCTCCACTTCTTGAATGGCACATTGTCCGTTATCGATGCGCTTCCGTATGTCTCGCAAGCGAGGAGCATCAAACATTCGGTTCGTTGTAGGCTCTCTAGTTGGTGGAACCTCCTTTTGCAAGCTATCATAATTGATCGCGTTTGTGATAGCGGCAGTAATCGAACTAAGGTCAGCTGATTGCGCTCCAAAATCAGTCACAATATCGAGGATCTCATTTTGGAGGTCGGAAAGTCGTCCTGAAGTGGTCACTGAGTCAAAGCCCATAGGCTGGCCAGATTGACCTGTTGCAGAGTCGCCATCCTGGCCGGCAGTCGGCATTGGAGACTGGGAAAGTGTCCCCGGGACTGGAGTGACGCTGCTAGAAGGTGCTTTGGCAAAGCCAATTCGGACGGGGCCATTGCCTGGGAAGATCTCCTGCCCGTTGAGCAATTGTCGAGCTCGTACCGCATCTTGTGTGTTCTCGAAATTAACAAAACCACAATTCTTGTGCGTCAAGACTCGAGTTGACTCAATTGGTCCATAGCTTGAAAAGATTGTGTCCAGTGTAGAGATTGTCGTGGAATTTGGGATGCTTCCAATCCACAACGAGCGTGACGTCTGCGAGTGTGCCTCATCTGCATGATCAACGGTGCTTTGGACCTTATCTGGCATTGCCATATTATATGTCTGTCCGTTGACATTGAGACCATATAGTGCTGCTGCAAGTTCATGGTCCGTGCCTTCAGCGCCAGCCATAGCGACCTGACCGGCTTCTGTGTCACCTTCCGTGATCAAATGTTGTCCAAAGCGTCGAAGGGCAGATCTTTGTGGCGTATCGACAAGACCGGCGGTTCGTGCTCGAGGACGAGCGGCACTAGCATTGAGAGCAAAATCTTGCACAGCCTTATTATGCAATCTCACTCTTTCTTGGATGGCTTCGTACTCCGCTTCAAGCGCGGCAGCAGCTGAAGGAGTCATGGTCCCGCTAGCTGTGGGTGGGAAATTGGGTCCGAGCTCGTGGGCACCACCAGGCATCTTATTTGCTGTATTCACAGAAAATGATCGAAATCTGTTCGCATTCTTGTTGCTGAAGCTTGTCAAAAAAGCTGCAGACGCCGTGTTAAGGTCGCTGTCGGCAAGTCGTGCAGAATCTGCAGCAGGAGTCTCAGCGAGACCGAGGTAGTCAAGTGTGCGTACACCTGGATCTTCCTTTCCCATGCCAGCTTGTGAAGGTGATGCAGGATCTTCAGCTGAGCTGATACTCGTCAGAGTAGCTGCTCTCGTACGGCTTCCCCAAGAAGTGGTGAAGGGAGACTGTGCAGTCATGAAACCAGGTCCGCCGAACAGAGCTGCTCGTTGTGGCATGCTGCCAGCCCGCAGTCTTGAAAGCAAAGCTGACGGACCAGAAGACGTGGGTGCGGTGTTGAATGCTTGTTCGGAAGCTGCAGTTGATCCAGGCCGAAAAGGGCTGGTCGAAGGTGTCGGACGTGAAGTCTTGGAGGTTAGCATAGCAATATTGGGGTCACTGTTGGACACAGTTGAGGAGATTCTCGAGGGCAATGTACCGGCACGTCCTCTTCGCGCAGGACTGTTGATTCCAGTCTCGGTCAATGGCACCAAGTCTGGGAAGCCATCTTGATTCGGTGACTCCGGAATCTCGAACAGAGGGGTTGAAGTGCCACTGGTGGGAGGGCCCCAGATATTACCACTGCCGCCTGTAGGCGTCTGTAGCTCACGAGTCCTTTTCGGAAAGAGCCTCTGCGCAGAGTCGTGCAAAGGAGAACCTGAGCTTGGCCTTGAAAGTTGTCCTAATGCTGAAGCGCTCGCCTTTGGCCCATTGAAAGGTGACTTGGTAGACGAAGAAGTGTTTGGTTCAACTATGGGAGAAAGTCCAGACAGATTGAGGTTGAGAGAGCCATCTACTCGAGATGGTGGACCCATCAGTACTACTGGCGTCTGCAGTATTAGTAAACTATTTTGCTATTTTCCTTGCTCTTGCAGATATAGATCGCACTTGTTTCAAGGCGACAACCAGGTCTGCCTCGTATCAGATCAGATTTCTTAGCTCTTAAGAGATCAGATTGCTCTTTATGCGCGTGGTGCAGGTTGTCACACAGTGAGAGTCGACGGTTCGCACGTTTGGGCGACGGTGACAGAATCGGCTTGCAATGGATCTGTTGATAGACAAGACTCGTGTGTGCTTGGAGAGTTGATCAGAAGCGATTCGAAGTGAGCAACGGCGTCGAGAGCGATCTTGGTCTATCCGGATGGGAGACAATTGTACTCGTGGGCAATTATTCGATTAGACAATGGAGGATGAGGGGTGCTGCAGTGAAATCGGCGGCTATAGTATTAAAACATAGATCGAACAGCAGGTCTGATGGCCAGTCTAGGCACAAGAGAGCGTATGAAAGACAATGAGCGAAAGCTGTCGAAGCCGGATGGGATTAAGGGAAGTCGAGATGTGCATGAACGGAGGAAGATAGGAGTACAGGTTCTGATGGCCATTGACTTGTACGGGCGCAATTGGGGTACGGAGTGCCGTTGTGCAGCTTCTTACGCAGGACTTAGGAGCGGGTTCTCCAGGAACAGGGTCACTGAACCGTCCAAGCAGCAGGCTCAATCCCAAGCAAGCCTAGTCTCCTCCCAGCCAAGTAAGTCTTTTTTACTTTGCTCCAGGTTCAGGTTCTTGCTGAACTCGGTTGACTCCTGAAACTTGAAAGCGCACCATTTCTTCTTGGGTTAAGCTCAGCCGTTAGCGCCTCGCCTCACTACCCTACCAGCGTTTGAAGCATCGCACCGACTGCTCTAAGACGTGATGAAGGTCTTTGTCACACTAATGTGGAAGGATGCCGTGAGCACTGCAACGAGGGTCTAATAATGAATTACCCTCGTCAGCACCGTACGCCTCGAACAGGGTCCCACCCAGTCTTACTTTGGAAATGCTATTGAGCTAGTTAGAAGGACGCTGACAACGAGCCATTCGATATGAAAATTTTCTGAAGATTTCTTCCTCGCTGCAGCGGAGGGAAAAGCAAGTAATTGGTACGCTACCTGCCGGCTCACGTAGCAAGAGCAGCATGAGGATTCTTCCACGTTGTTCCTTTGTATTTACGAGAGTACAAAACATCGGCAAGTGCGACCCGTCTGCTAGGCTGAGACTGAAACCTTAGCCTCCGTGCACGCCGCTCTTCGGCTCAGCAAGTTCGCAACGAGAAGGCTCGTACCTGCTTTCGCAACAAAGCTCTCATGAGCTTACGTCTCACCTCAACTTAGAGTCTCGAACATAAAGTGTCATGACTTTCTCACACCTCGCCAACGCTGGCCCGAGCATACTGTCATCGCTCCAGGAGGTCGAATTGTACTGTGACAGAACTTGAACCGCGCAAGAATGACTCGCGTCCGTCCGCGCGTGAATTCTTGGCAGCTCACCCACCTTTTGCCCTCCCATGTGGTGGTTTACTATGATATCTGTCACAGGAAGGATGACTCAACCTGTAAGCATATCACGTGCTCTAACGCGTGCTTCCTGATCTTGTGTCTTATTTGTTCCTTTCATAGTCCGCCATTATTGATTAAGAAAAAGATGTTAGTCCAAACTTCCCCAGAATCAGAATTTGAAACAGCACTAGTCAGGGGCTGTCGGTCGACACGTGACGAAGTGTATCAATTAGCTGCAGTCATCTTTTCTGGTACGCTGCAACACTCCATTGCACCAAGACTCAAAGTCCATGATCTGGTGGCATGTATGTTTTCAGAATATAGTCAGTCTTCCCACTGAGAGAAGAGAATGCATATAGCGCGTGACCCCGACAGAACCTGTGATATTCGTTGCCACCAGGTCGGTGAAGTGACTGAGCTTGCGAGGCCCCTCGAACGGCTACAGGTCATCGTATGTTTAGAAAACCCAAGGCCAACGAAGGAAGTGCCCAGTGAGCACATGGGAGGGGGGTCCAGTTTCGGCTTTCTAAGCCGAAGAAAGCTCAGTCCAAGTTTCGTGGTTCAGATATGGGGTTGATGCTGCGCAAAGGGCCGTTGATTAACCGCTAGCCTCAACATTGCTCTACTTACTCAATGCATCGTTTGCCCGACAGTTGTGCATATTCCAAGCGCGTCCAGGTGGCTACAGTGTTTTGGGGATGCAACAACCGGGTGAATGTCTAGCGAACAATATCCGCGGGAGCAATAGCCGTGAAGAAACGACTTGTACGGGGTGGAGGAATGTCCACTCCCTTGATCGTGCAGGGGTCCATTGACGACCAAAAGCCGTGAATGGAGCGTTGCACAAACAAAGTCAAATGACGCTTGTTAACCGCGCTAAGGCCTAATTTCTAGTGGTTGCTGACGTCGGGGACGGCCTAAGACTTAGGCATAATTCCCTCCATAAGTTAACTAGAGCTTAGCGGCGAATTCTCTAGAGAACGGTCATGTCCACTTTTCCTTGTCCATTTGTGGCCTGCGACTGAGACGGAGAAGAGAAGAAGAAAAACGCCAAGCTAAGCGCTTAGACACACCACGGAAGGCAGTTCGCAGATGATGCAATAGTTTACCGAAAGCGAAGACAGCAGACCTCCTGCTCGGACGCGTTGGGATAGCACCGAGCCGATGCCCGTTAGACCCCTATGACCACTCGATTCCGAAGCGACGCTCCTTGCTCTTGTCTTCAGCCAACGTTGCGTCTCTTGCAACGCGGCCGCGTTCTTCCATGTAGTCGTAGCCGACAGTAGAGACGGACGGTAGAGTGATACAGAAGGGTATAGCGCACTGTGAAAGCATGCTATCATGGCCTTCTCCCGTACGACGTGTGTTGAGCATGGAGTCCGGAGCACTGCTTGAGGGTTTTAAGTTTCTGTGACCCAATGGACATGGTTGCGCAAATTCTTCCGGCATTTCGCGATGTGAATAGTTCAATCGCGATCTAACCTCTCTGCGTAAGTGGTGAGTTGAGCGGTTTGCGGCCGATGGATGTTCGTGGAGCCTGACCAAAACCCGGCCCGGTCTGGGGATTGCTCTTCTCTGCGTGGTGATGCCACAGCCTGTCCGTCAAATTGTCCGTGGTTCAGGCGCGTCTAATTGTGCCTTCTGCCCATCCTTTCAATCACCGGCATTGGAGGTGGAAAGGCATTTTCACATTTTGTTTCTATCCTTCGCTCCTCATGTACTACCTTCCTGAGATGATAGCACATAGCAAATATGACTGGCACGCTGCCTGGCCTCCTTGATGACCCGCATATTAATTCTAGTACGAGCCTGCCGGCACTCAACGATGTGCACATTCCACCGCTGCGTAATCCTGCTCCATCGAGAAACGGGCAAGCGCCGCTGCCTCTCGAGCTCATCGATGGCAACTATCTGAACGAACACGATCGCTCCATGCCAGTCTTTGATACCAATGACGATGAACCGAACCAGAACAATAGAGCAAGGACTGCGCACTCCGCGCCCGTCGAGCCTGCCTCAGCACGAGAGATCAAGAAGCCGCACCTAGCTATTAGCCAGTTGGTGGATGCGCCTTCTGAGGGCGAAGGGGGACAGCTGCAACTTCCCTCCTTCGTCAGCTTGTCCGTGGTAGAAAAATCTCCCACCCAAAAACAACTTGACCTTAACAACGACTTTCCTAATAAGCGTCCCCGGCTCGAGTCTGATCCTGATGTCTCATCGCACGACGTCAACAGGCGTCTGCCTCGGCCCATCAAAAAGGACGACAAACATGTACGGCCACTACTGCCCGCCATGGTTACAGGTCTTCACGAGCCTCCGCCATCTGCAGCCCTGCTGCCTTCAATGGACCTCGAAGGTCGTCACACAATGCAAATGGGCTCTGCTCCAAAGATACAAGTCAAAGACATCTTGCACGAGACGCAAAGAATATCAAATAGCAGGCCACCGGAGCGGATGCTGAATACACCAGAGGTTGCTGCCGCGCAGTTGCCCAAACTAGCAGACAGAGAAACGGAGGTCACAGACGTCGATTCACCTTCAACAACAGCTTCAGTCTCAGCCTCAGTGCCGCCCCCATTGCAGCCTACCAAGAAAGATCCCAAGGTCCGGCGCACTAGGCGCAAATGGACCCAAGCAGAAACAGACCACCTGCGAGCAGGCGTAAAGAAACATGGCTTCGGAAAATGGAAACAGATCCTCAATGATCCACAATACACCTTCATTGACCGGACCTCAATCGATTTAAAAGACCGATTTCGAGTCTTTGCTAAGGACTATCCCGAAGGACAGTCCGACGCAGCCCAAGACGAAGATACGCAACCAGACAGCACAGAAGCTGGGACTGACACACAAGGCAATAAAATTACTGGTACCAACGCTTCCGCAAACAGGCAGCGACGAAAGCGACATCCCTGGACGAGGGAAGAAGACCAGGCCCTCTTACAAGGTGTCCAAAAACATGGCTTTCAATGGACAGACATCCACAACGATTCCGATCTTGGTCTCGGACACAGACGGGCAACAGATCTTCGGGATCGAATCCGCAACCTGTACCCAGACGGCTACAGACACGCAGAGGCTCGACCCTTGCGAGCCGAAGTCAAAAAGGCTGAGAGAGCAGGCAAGAAAGAAACACCTGCAGGCACACTTTACGCTCCGCCTAATCAAATGGACAACATGAACTTCCCTGCCTCAGCTTCAAAACATGGTAGTAGCCCAACAGCCAGCGGTACTCCCCCACGCAATATTGCCAGGCGGCAGACAACGTCTGGAAGAGTACCCTCGATAGCTTCATTAACGAGCAATTTTGTTGACAAGGAGGCTCGACCTTCTGCACCGCGCCGCAGCAAGACGGTTGCCGACAATTCGACTTCAGATCATGCAGGCATCACGTTGCCATCGTTGGCATTTGATGCTCCGCATGATACTGCTGATTGGGACAATACGCTGCCACCGTTCATCAACTGGGAGCCATAAGGCTGTGTGTTACATACGTGGCTCCCAGGCGATGGGACACCGTCTTTGGTCGTCTTTCGGACAGCGTCTGATTGTTTGGAAATGTTGTACAATCTCATCCCATTCTCAGTTCTACAGCATCAATTTATTTGAGAGGATTAATGGATGCGACCAACGGTCGCCTGTTTATTTGCACGCATCTCGTGTTAGGAGTATGCAGGTTCATCAATATCAGACATTATCAGCATGATAAAAACGGAAGAGGAGGAAACGGAACAACACGTTGCGGGATTCGTCAGGCGTTTGGTTCACGAAACAAACTGGGCGTACTCGAATGTTCAGTTCAAGGATATTTGTACAGGACTCTTACGATTGATGACCATAATGACTGGGAAGAAGGTCTCAAAAGTTATGCATCGAAAAGAGGATAAATTGTAGACTAGCTAGGTGTTGTGATGTAGGATAACAAAACAGGGAAGGACGCTTTGCTTGCCAACTACTCATGAGGATACTGCTCACAAGTTTGTCAAGATATGACGCGAAGCTCAAAGACTGTGTCCGATCGATATACTTGCTGAGGATGAGTTTGCCTTGTGATATCTTAATAGAAAGGCCCAAGGCATAAGAGAAGACTCGATTCGTCCTCGCTCTGTTCTGTCACAGCGGAGTTGCACCCTCCAATAGTTGTGCTGCTGTTGTCGGTGAGAGGGCACACGCTTAAGCTCCGACGTCAGTAAGAGAACAAAGGGGCGCTTTGGTGATTCTTCGCGATCTTTGTTCACGAGCTGGAGCGGCTGGCAGGAAATGGCCGAGACATGATGTCGCCCTGTATGCACCTAGTCGGGAGTTCGTCATTCTATTGAGGTTCGACACTCACTCCTGCGAGGGATGCCTGGCTGGGTGCCGGTTTGTTTGTCGATTTTCGCTGGTTTTCGACAGTGTTACATTCGAAATCTTGCCCTTTGACTTGCTGGGCGCGTCTTGTCATATCATCTCACACTAATACCAAGCACAGCCATGCAGGGGATTGATAACCTTAGCGGGTACACGTCGAAACCGTAGCACTTCTACCATGCATTCCGATCCCAATTCGGATCCTGTATGAATGGTCCCAGCACCTTTGAGCCAGTCTGCAAGAGTGGATGCCCCACTACGATCTGCAGAAACCGTTGCAGGCCTTCGCGTCTGTGCTCAATAACGTCGTCGCTGAAACGGTTCGTGAAGACTTTGCCAGGAAGAGGTGGTATCGTCACCTATGACCTGTTAGTCAGTATAGCTAGTCGAAGCACCTGCAGCAGCAGGTGGGCATGCGTTGGAGCTATGAAAGGTTGTGACCTACTCTTGCACTTTCTCGTTCAAGAATGTCTCGGAAATACTCAAAGTCGGAGTAGCGCCTGCGTACGACTGAGTGGCGAAGCTTGAAGGCGGGAATATTTGTTCTGGTATGGATCTCATAGGACGTGTACATTGTTCTTGGGGACGAGCCGTGGGTTTGAGGGTTCTTGACCTGGAGGGAGTATCAGCTTCGCACTGGAGAAGAGAATCCCCATAGCAGTATTTGCGCCGTTAGACTGAGTGTGCGGCTAGTACCACATGTCGTACAGACACTGTGCCTGCTCGCCAGAATGAAGCTATCTTTGACGTACCTCTATTTCCAGAAAGTTTTCAGGAGGACCGTATATCTCCTCGAAGGTCTGTTGCCTGGACTCCGGCATCGCCTGCATCTTGACAGTAGCGGCGGGCTTCTGGCTTGGTTTCAACGTGAACAAGGCGTCAGGAGATGGAAAACAATAACTGTGCCGAGGCGATGAGAAGATTTCAGGTCAAGCGATAGTAAATGGTTCTGAAATTGTCCTGTGACGAGGCACAATGAGATTGGGGAAGTTTCCCACGAACAAGCGCACGAGCGGCAGCCGCACCTGCATTGTCATTGGGGGGCTGATCGTCACGCTGAGGTTTAATTGCCGTATCCATAGACCACCCAAGCCTGATGGCGGCTGGCTAGCCTTTTTCGGCCTTGAGGTTGAAAGTTTTCTGGACAAACGCGGTCAAACGTGTCTGTTTCCTAAGAAACAGCACGGCGAAGGTCACCTCAAAAATGGCTGGATGACGATCTTGTACACTTTCGCGGACGCCCGATAAAGATCATGGGTATCAAAAGAGACAGACAACCCACGGCATCTGCGCCAGCCCGTCCAACAAAAAGACCTAAAAGTGACCCTGATCTCGCAAAGATATGGGAGGGCTTGGCAGACGAGAGTGAGGATTCACGCCTCAATGCGGCTTATTGTTTGCTGAAGAATCATTGCAAATCAAATGACATTGCTGGGGCTGAGCATATTGCAAAACGATTGATCAGGGGGTTATGCAGTGGCAGGAAAGGTGCTCGACCTGGCTTTTATATTGCGCTGGTCGGCGCCTTGTCTGCGAATGAGAATCGATTCGGATCGCCAGAGCTCTCCCTATCACGCATCATATCGATGCTAGAGGCTGAGACGACTCCAGAAAAGGATACTTCTGGCCAGGATGCACGAGCTCATTATTTTGGAAGACTTCTTGGCTGTAAGGCCCTAGTGGAGTCAGGAGTCCTTTGGGAGACAGCAGATGCGTTTGTCAGTTCATGGGCCCGGACTTTGAATCTCATCTCGACACTAATGGGACAGAAACCTTGGTTGCGAAGCGAAGCCTCCTATATCATCTGCTCATTCATTTCTCAGATCGCGCCGCCTCAAGCCTGTAGCGAAGAGGATCGCACCGCAGCAGTTTCAGAAACATTTAAGCAGCTCAAAGAGCACAAGCTCTTACGAACAATCGACGGTATCGCCGTCTGGCTTCATGTGCGGGAAGCTCTTCCGGAAGCTAAGCTACCTCAGAACATTTGGAATGATAATGATATTTTGAGCGCTTCTAACCTGCATAAGGTCAAGCAAGCGCTTCTCGACAGCAGAGGCTCAGAGGATGAAGATGATGGACATCTGGGCACTTCCACATGGACGCCAAAGATGCACAATGCTTGGCACCAGATTATGCGCAGTATTGGGAGAGAGGTAACTTTTAGAGAAAAATTGTCTTTCTTCCACCAATTTTGGCAGGAAATCATAGATCAGGGACTGTTCGACACCACGGCCACTCCTGAGCGGAAATTTACAGGCTTCTTGGTGCTAGAATGTGCCTTGAAAGAAGTCAACGAAATGTTCGTTCCTGCATGTTTCTCCAAGAACTTGATGGCGTGTATGATGCAAGCTTTGACATCCGTGGACGAGACGTACCTTTGCAGAGTCATTAAGAACGTGTTTGCGAAGCTGCAGGCTTATTGCAAAGAACAAAACAATTCGTCAAAAGCGGATGCAGTGGTCCGAGGCCTCCTCGAAGGCAGCGGTTTTGCTGATTTCGACATGGCTACGAAATCGGAGATTCTGTCTTCCTTTCTGGAGATATGCACTTTAACTAGCGATGAGGGTATTTACAAGAACATATTTGCATGGTTGCTCAATACCCCAGATAGTAGCGACGGCCTAGGAAGAGTTGCTGCTTGCCGCAAGAATCTGTTAAATGTGCTGCAACGCGCGTTGTGTCAACACATTCGCCGGCTGGCCCGATCCCATTCCCAGGCAAGCGTGTCGAAATGGAAAGCGCCGCGAGATCTGCTCACCAAGATGATCCTCGTTAAGCAAGATGCCAAAGGACTAAACCCACCATACAATGAAGCGACGCAAAATTTCCTTGGAGACAAGATATCTCAGGTTGTCGAGGCTATGATTGCCGCCGGTCCGATAGCTCAGCAAACCTTCCTTCGAACCATCACATTTCTGGTCAAAACAGAAATTAAAGCAGAAGATAGTATCAAGCTAGCAGTCAACACAAGCTGGCAATTGCTCGACAGGTTGGAGCCAGACATAAACGTTGTCCGATCAAATTCAGATTTTCCAGCGCGAAAGGAAGACATTGGCAAGCCAAGCCAATGGACAATGCAGCGTGGTATGGCATTCTTACTTGCCATGCTACTCTACGACATCTACAACGGTAATGTAGAAAGCGTTGAGTTGCTCGAGGATGCCAATTCTATGGGTGAAGAGTTGTTGCGAAAGAGTGCTGAAGGCAACATAGCTGATCACATCATTGATATCGTGCTCAGCTTGGCGTCAAGATCGTCGAAGCTACATCGACGAATGGCTGGCATGATCTTCGAGAGCTTTGCGAGCAGGATGTCCGCCGAAGGCTTGAAACCGCTATCTGATGTGTTAAGAGCCAAAGAAAATCGTGAGGGCCAACTGGAACTCTTTGAGAATGGCGCTACTGATTCGGAGGTTGGTTCTGATGAAGAAGAAGGCTCTTATGAAGGATCTGTCGATTTAGATGTGGACGACATTGACGGAGCTGACGGTAGCGATGTCGAGGTGTCGTCTGGGCCTTCAGAAAATGAAGAGTCAGATTCAGGATCTGATAACAGCACCGACACACATGAGGCAGAGGAACTCGCGGTTTTTGAGAGTGAGCTTGCAGCGGCCCTCGGTACTCGCAAGCTCAATGAAGGCGATCTGAGCAATGCAGACGACGGCGACTTAAACTCCGATTCCGACTCGGATATGTCAGACTCACAAATGTTGGAGCTAGACGCAAAACTTGCAGAAGTATTCCAAAATCAGCGATCACAAGCCTCAGCGCAAAAGGTGAGAAAAGAGCAAATGAGGCACGCGAAGGAGAACGTGGTGAACCTTAAAAATCGAGCGATAGACCTAGTTGAGTTGTATCTGCGCTTGCAGCAAGTGCGAGGTCTAGAGTGTGTTGAGCTGCTGAATTCTTTACTTAATATGGCGAGAGAAACTGGCACTGCGCAGTTAGCTAATCGGGGAATACAGATTATTAAGAGCTATGCGCAGAAGGCGAAAGGCGCAAAATTGCCCAAGGTACCGTCAGGGGAGACCACGGAAAATGCACTTGTGTTACATTTGCGCGAAGTGCATGCAATGGTGGTAGAGAAAAGCGCCAGTAATGCGATTATTGATGTCGCTGGGCAGTTGAATGTTCTGATATGTAAGCTGCTGGTTGAAGCAGGCGCGAAGGATGTGAAGAAGGTCGTCGAAGACGCATCCTCGGGAACTGGATCAAGGAGTGACATAAACAGGAAGGCATGGCAGGGCTTTTGGTCACGGTATGAAGCTTGGGCGAGCACCATCCAGCAAAGGAAGAATGGACCTAGAGCTAGCGACGCCAATGGAAGAAGTGATCACGGCAAGCAGAAGCGGGTTGAAACTCTGCACGGCAAGTCTGGGCGGAAGGAAAGCAAGAGGGCGCAAGCTATTAAGTAAAGGATATGTGTATGGGAGAAGCATCAGTATCAGATCGCCGATACCAATGCTAAATTTGATTTAGACTATTTACAGCCTAGCGACGGCTCGAGGAGTTGCTTTCGCTGGCAAGATCTTCATCCGCCTTTAGAGAAGAACGCAGCTCTGACAGAATAGTGCAGCATCCCTAGGAGTGCCAACGCCACTGAGCCAGTGCTTGATAAGTCAGTAAATTGAGACCACGAAGGATTATCAAAGTGTCTGGGTTTTCTTCTTACGATCGTTGACAATAATCGGTTCCGGGAACAAGACGTCTAATCTGCACGACCCCTTTCTTTGCTACTAAGAATGTAAGAAGCGTATGCATGGCTTGTAGTCATCAAAAGGTAGCGCAAAGAACCAGTACAAGCCGGACGGTCCGCTCCACAATGTAGCTTGCTGCAAAGGTGAGGAGTCTGCGAGCAATGCCTTCAGAATCGGTACTTTCGGTACATCCTTGCATACAACCATAAAGGATTGATGGTGAGTTCAGGTGAGTGCTAAGAATGCTCCGGCGATCTGGCAAGGCCGCGTTGCTCAACTAGCGATCTAACATTGAAGATGCAGCTACAGGAGGCTTGGGAAGTTCACTCTTGCGATACAGGAAGCATGGATGTACGTTTTGAGTTTTACATGACTCGCGATCGAAATGAAAGAAGTCCATGACGCACGCCAAGTTGCTGCAATGTGTTGGTTTGCATGCTTCGTAAAACGAGGGACCTCTTGTCAACCCTAGCGGGCAATGCACGCCAGAAAGAATTCTGATGCTTCGCCGATTTCATTTGTAGAGCGCGATTGAGCCAGAGATACTCACGTTTACAAATGCGTTGCAGAGTTCACAGCAAGCTCAAGGCTCATGTAGAACCCGGGGAATAGAAATTCTTCAAATTGAGGCTGACTTGACGACATGGCGGGGAAGATTCCGAGATCAAGAGCTGAACGGTCGCGCAGCAGCGATCCTAAATCGTGTCGCGATGCGGCATGACTGGGTCATGTGCAAAGTTAAATTTCCGAACAGTCTATCTTAGCCTTGGCTGCGCCAGACATCGTACGTTCGCATGGGCGTAGCGCTGCAAATTGAGGCAGAGGCAATTTGCTCCTACGATGACATCTTCTCGTCCGGTCTCAGTGGTTTCTGCTCTCCAATGTGCTTAATCTGAGAGATATTCATTGAGGTAGTCTCCGGGGTCGTTCGAAGACCCTGAAACGTCTGCAATGATCCCCAGTGAAGCGTGTGTCTCAAGCCAAAATCTTATGACAGTACCTGCGGTCGATTTTCATGCGCTGATTTGCTGATTCTTATCTTAATGTTTGCTTGAACGCGAGTAGTTAGCGTGTCCGTGTGAACACCCTTATAGGTCTCAGAAAGTTCAGAGCCAGACATATAGAACATTTCAAGCGTTGGTCTGGGCGTGCTAGTCGCCTTTCAGTCCACCGCTCGACTTGGTTCTGTCTAATAGAAGAGGCTGGAATCAGGATAGCGCTGCGGCGTTCCAGAACTACATGATGCAAACAGTCTGCTGTGCCGCAATAATGAACAACGTGCAAGTACGTTCCGTGGTGGCGGCCCCTTGCAGTGCTGCACTGAATAGTCTTCACGTACCGTTGAAAACCCTGCTGCATGGCTGTTGAGAGGTCACTGTGAAGTTCAGTTACTGGCATGGGAGAGCTGCATCCGATCGTGGACTGACACGTCCAGACAAGATGCCCACCATGGCATCTTCTATCAATTGCGGTCAAAAAGCATGCCACATTGTTGGGTCTCGTCGCCTCGGCGTGCAATGCTGGGCTACCAATAAGCAGCTGACTCCCAGCTAGAACTGTGCAGTTGGCCATGCAAAACCAGCCACTTTCGGTCCCTTCAACCTCGCCAATGATCTGACGAGAAATTGGCAGGCTTACGGGCAACCCATGAGTTGGTCGAAGATGCCAGCATCCGCATTAGTGGTCACGTCAAAGTCACTGCAAGTAGGCGCCTAAGTCCTGGATACCCGCGCTAAATAGGACCCCACAGACGCCTCGAAAACTCAGACGATCATTTCGGCCAATGTGGCCAGGACAGCGAAGCCTCCTGCTGAGTAGCCATGCAAGCCTGACTTATGCGCCTCTAATTCGACTCTGAACTTCGGGCAATCTGAACCATATTGTCCAACACTGCTGGTTCGTGGCAAACATATTCTGTCCTACTTGCTTCAAGAATTCTAGATCCATTAGAGCATCTTTATCCAGCAGGGGCATTATTAGATGATGGAGCTTGGTGTATGCACCTAATCAAGCATTCTCCATATCTGCAATTGCAGGTTGATCACAAGCCGGGATACGCTCGATAAGGTGATGTCTTCACGGTTCTCTCATCAGATGCACTTCTCGTTTGAAATTGCACGGCCAGATGTTTCCAGGCCCAGATCTTTAATCCATTTGCACTTCTCGATCTCAGTTTCCTTATCAACTCGGTCAGAGGGGATTTGATTTGCAACTAACGGACGAGAAGCACTAAGTTCGAGATGTCGGCAGCAAGCCTTACCAAAAACAATAAGAAATCCTCTTGATACGGTGTTCATGAACTCCTTACAGGAACCTCTTCTCGTTAAAAGCCTAGGATTGGCCTTCATAATCAAAATGAGCAATCCTGGAGCAGTGAAAGACCTGAGATTCGGACTTGCATGCATGGAGGCGTTACCGATCGATTTGTGTCTCAACTTTCCTGACCGAGATGTACTGTCCAAAGTCCACGCTATCAAATTTTCTTCATACCATGCACTGATGTGCTTTTGTTCATTTGCTTGGGCTTCTCAGGGACGTCAAGTTCGCACACAGGTGGGAATAAAGGTTCAGCATGTGCTGTGGACACGCTTCGACCATGGAAAACAGTCTGACCAGAATCGTTGGTCGCAGCCGCACAACCCCAGGTTGTAGTGACGCGAACACCGAATTCAGATCACTATATACAGCCCAACTCTTCGGCAAGATCCAGAATGCTGCATATTTGCGGTGACTGTGGATATTGGCATGGATCGCGAAACTAAGTTCACCTATCACATTTGTCCCGTATAAGCTCTATAGCGTCACTGCCACAAAACAGGTGCATGCTTGCCGGCCATTCTCAAGTATGCAGGCCCATAACACGTGCATTCCAGACGAGCTGTCAGTTTCTGAAGCACAAAGCCACCTGGTCAGATTGGCCTCCGCCTCCAACAAGCTTCGAAAATGGGGAGTCTTTCAATATGACACACTGAAATCTCATTGCAGTCGGTGTTCTCGTCTCGTTCATCACTTCCAACTTGCCACTGGAAGAATTTGGGAGAGCTCAGCGACAGTAATGCGTTGCCAGACAACATCACAACAACTGTAACATCGCAAGTCATAGCTAGCAATAAATTCTACCGGCCGAGACCTCGGCCACACGATCGGGTGATTTTGCATCTCTCAAATAAGGATGATGTTTCGTTATGAAGCTTGATTGTGGGGAGTCGAGAACTTCTGATCTCTCTGTATGCCGTTGCAGAATTGAGGCAAGCTTGGTTGCAGATCCGGCCGCCTTGGAGGAGTTACCCTGCTCTGTCATAGTCGAAAATTACTCTGTACCTTTCTTTGCCGATGTACTAGCAATTTCAAGCCGTGCAAACAAAGTTTGTCCAACGTTCCACAAAAACGCTCAGCAAATCGACTAATGCAGCCAGCCGCTTGCAAGGTGGGTGGACAGCAGTTGACACAACAGCCGGAAGAGCTTGCAGATGTTTCAATGAGTGTTGGGCTATACCAGAGCATACCCAGCTGGTAAGCGAGGGTATCTCAAAATACGGTTGCTGGTATCGCCGCGCTGACATCATGAACATTCTGATGTTTCCTTTGCTCCAAATACCATCGTACTTTGTGCTTCTGCTTCATCGAAATAAGCGTGGTAATGGAGAGAAGGAGTGTCCGACCTGCGTTCCCCGAATCTGAAGTACCACCCAGGCTGATTTTAGCTCAGAAGACTGAACGCAAACTGGTTTTGATTTGCCCTCTATCACAATCCATACACGAGTCATGACTCAATAGATTCATCTTGCAAACTGAATAATAAAGCCAGCTAGCCGCTCGCGACAGCTGCAACAAGGATTCCCCTCTCAAAGTAAGCGCGATACCACAATGGTTGTCTTTAGCTGCATCGTTCGAGTCGCTTAAACGACGAAAAGCATGGTGGCGTTTATGCAGGACCCGCCCTTTCGCTCCCTGGGAAGCACATTCTCTGGAGAGTATTTCTGTAACCAATGAAACGCGACACCATGTTTGTACTTAGTTTTGGAGCGTGCCTTCCAAACACATCCCAGATCTCGGAGCTACCATCCCCGGCAAATTCCTTGCAGCTCACATATTAAGATATGTTCTCGACCGCAACCGCAAACCGAGAGCGCATCATCTAGCTGCCATAGTCGCTGCATGGCTATGGCGCTAGTACTCTGAATAGACAGAGTTTGTTGCTCCACTTAGCTCGAACCCTTGATCTCCGTCACACCAATACAGAGCTGAGAATCAGGGGACTCGAAGACGTTGGGAGAAAGACATAGCGCTATAAGAGTCCCCAGATCTTTGTGGTTGTTCCTGAAAGTACTCAACTCTTTGCGCTTTCTAAGTCTTTCGAAAGCTGCTAAAGCCGAGTACGCTTGAGCTCAAGCCAAGATCACTGTCATTTGCTTTTCAAGTACGCAAGGAGCGTTCTCTGGTCCGTCTAAAGATCTCTCGCCTGCATTGTTGCGTAGCTACAGCATCATGTCTCCACGTTCCGACCCAATGGCGATCGGATCGGTACTTAACGATGATAGTGGCTACAGCTCAGACGGAGACAATTCTTCTAATTCTGATGGACAATCTGGCAAGACTCGGGCCAGCAGACGAGATGGAGGACAATCCTCGCCTTTGCTGTTTGCTAAACCAGCGTATCTGAAAAGTCAAGTAGCAGAGCCAGTTGGAATGACAACACCACCTCCGTACGACAGGACATGGGTCGTACCAGATTGGAACTCCGAGAGAACACACTCGCCAATGGAGTCAAGACGCCAGTCTTCTCCGCGCGCACCCCGACCAAAATACACCACTGAGGAGCGATTCTTCATCTGGTATCATAGAACAGACCTCGGTGAAGGTTGGGCCCAAGTGATTATCGAGTTCGAGCTGCAGTTTGGCTACAAACGGAAGAAGGGTGGGCTGCAGTGCAAGTTCTATCGAGTGCTGGAGGAGCATCACGTGGAGAAGGTTCGGGCGCAGACGCGGTCCGGGCGTGATAGCCCGCGTGACAAAATAGGGAAATATGGAGTCGTGCAGCGCACCACAAACAGGTTCAAGTGGATGAGACCAGAGCATCGCGATGCTGAAGCTTTGCCACAGTTTAGAGAAGAGAGAAAGCCTCCACAGATCGAGCGGGCGTGTCCGGGGTGTTCTGAGTGTGGTAAGGACTAGCTCATGTATGTGGCGAGGCGTGGAGACAGTTGGCCAGGCTCTGCTCATTAGAGAAATGAGTTCTTACAGAGCTCGATAAATGGTGTTAAGTAATGACTTTTCTGGTCCCTAGTTTGCCTTGGTGAGTTGTAATTTGGTCTTGTTGTGTCAAACTGGACAGATTTATAGATCGTTCTCGTCAAACTGTTCCTCATCTGAGTAATCTCGGCGGTATTTATAGACATTTCTGCCATGTTCGTCGTCAGAGCTAAGCTCTTCATCAGGATAGTCATTCCGTGGATTGTCCTCGGCATTCGAGTCCTCATCCTCTGCGTCCCAGTCATCCTCATCGTCATCCTCATCGCGCAGGTACTGCTCCCATAGGTCCTCTTCTTCCTCATCAACCACCAGGTAGCCAAAGGACTTCAGCTGAGCACCAACGTTCAAATTCGCCAGACTGTTCTGATGAAGTCGGACATACGTTTCATAAACGAAATCATCCGGCTCGTCTACAGTCATCGCCTTGAGAGGCATGGCAGGGGCATTCTTTTGCAGCATATTTTGTGGGTCTGCAAGGAAGGCTGTTTTCGCTTCAGGGTCCATTTCCAGCGCCAGTTCAGCCAATTCATTCGCCAATTGATCCGAATCTAGATCCCAAGTTGCAGGATCGTCATGTATTGACCTACCGGTCTTGGCTGCATTTGGAGGTCTCTGGAAACTGTGTACATCACGTCTCTCCACGTCAGGACTGTTCGAAACAATTTTCGCCGGCTCGAGTTCGTGTCCGCCTGTCCGCGATCTTATTAGCCTATCGATTGGATCTTTGATGAAAAATGGCGCATCCTGTCCACTAGCCGTTTCAGATCGTTCAATGAAAGTTGGTAGATGTGGTCGGAGGTGCGACTTGGCCTTCCGGATGCCACCTGAAGGTAATGGACGAAGTGCGGTCGACAAGTCGCGAGTCAAATGGAATCTTCGGGCATTTGGCAGAGAATTGGGTGCGAGAGGTGAAGACTGAGTGCCACTAAGGTAAGCAAATATACCTTCGAGTGAAGGTTGTTCGTCATGCCTATTCTGAGCAGCTCTGTACTTCCGAAAATCTTGAACCTCATCACCAGGTTGCGTGGACCTTACAGTGGGAATACCCGAAGTAGTTGGCAACGTTGAGGATGTCGCGCTGGTCTTTGCCGGCGCTGCTTGCTCCGTATGCTCGTACTGAACTCTGACGAAAATGTGATTGGCGGTACGCTGCTTCTTGCTTTGATAAAGGAGGTGATCTACAGGTTCATCGACGCGCCTCCTCTTGACACTGATTTTTTCCGGAGCTACCGCCATATCCTCAATGTTCAGATAGGCGTCTAGAAATTGGTCACTCAGGGGGTACGCCTTTTACAAAGCGATTCATAATGTCTAATTTTCAAGATGGAAACCGGAATGATGTGGCCGCTTGAAGAAGACCAAATCTCAGCGGAGCATCGTTCCGCTCTTGTCTTGGCATCACCATTGAACAATGCTTGTCGTATGGTGCACGTCTGACAAACATGCGCTTAGAATGCCGACGCAGAAAACATTACTTGATGTATGACTTTATTCATCTTGCTAAGAGACGGCCATGGAAATAGAACATTATCATTGTAGTTATATCATCACTAATTTTTGCCGATTGAGCCAACTAAACAGTGGCTTCGTAAAAATTGCTGAAACATCAATCCTTTCTTGGTAGACTCTGAGGGTATGTCGTAAATGCCTTGTTCTTACAGCGAGTAGGTGATGTGGTTTCGTTACATTCGTGATTTACGCGCGTTGGTCATCGGTACTCTTTGTCACCATTGATGAAGCTGCCTCGACTGCGCGTGCTGTTACTTCTTCGACCTTTGAAGAAGCGGCCCCGACTCTTCGTTGACCCATAGGAGTCTTTCTTTGCAGCTGAACCCCCGATGCAGAAGAAGATAGTGGCGAGGAAAAAGCAGGCGAATGCAGCCCACTCGAAGCCGAACGCATATTGACCCAAGTTGACGTCCTGTCCACTCCTCCTGAACTGGTCTCGAGCTTTGACGTAGGCGGCTCTGTATGAGATTAGTAAGTCTTGTAACGATGGTAATAGCAATCACGTACGTCATCAGTGCTGCTGTTATGCCTTGAAAGACGAATGCGAGTGTGGTAAGCAGCCCGCTGAGGTAGGCACCAAGGCGCGTACACAGTGCAAGGAGTCCTGTGAGCAGAGCGCAGGCACCGAAAAATAGAGCTATGAGCGCAAATGCGAACATGAATCTTGTCATCAGGAAGTAGTATCTTGTGCCGATGAAACCCTCAGGCACACCCGTAGTTGTTCCAAAATTTCGGCCAGATGGAGGATCGAAAGGACGAGCTGGTGAAACACTGCCATAGCCTTGTCCACTGCAGTCATTGACACCGCTTGAGCCATCGCAGATGTTCCAGAACGTCCATCGCGATACTGGTGGTGCAGACGGTATGCCGGCCGTGTCTGCTTGAAGGAAGTACCATCGGTTGACTGGGCTCCCGTTGACAGCGCCAGCGAGAAAGATGAAGAGCGAAAGTAGCAGGCCGCCTGCCACGAGCACTAGCGACAGCAATCCAAAAATTCCGCCTGAAACAAGTTAGTCGGCCGAAGTGGGCAGCAAGGTATTTGTGCGACACGTACGTGCGGCCATTGTAGCTCTCAGCCGATGACTGGTTTCAAATGATTCAATGGTTGTGTCAGAATGTGCTTTGCTGTGGTGGTGTTACGTGGGGAAAAACAGATGCAGCGACCAAACTGGTACTCTATTAACTGCTCGGGAACTCATTCGCTTCTTATGAGCTAACTCTTGCAAGCAGGAAAAGCATCGCGAAAATCGCAAGCGTCTGCCGACTCAAACGTCAGAGTTCGTTGACTTGCTCGCAAGCCACGACGTCAGCGCTGCAATAGAAGGTTGCACGGAACCAATTGCAGGCGTAGGATTCACTTCGCCGCCCCATACTAAGCTCTTGGAGGGCTAGTATGAGGTGTCACCCTCGCAAAGAACTTGGCTAAGCACTGCGGTTTCCTTTCTGAATCCGATGGTTGTTGTCTAGGCAAGTCGTTTTGTCAAGTGCGCGTTGAAGACTGATGTCAACAGCTGCTTTCTAGCTTCTTCCTTGTGGGGCAAAGCGTGCTCTCGCTTGTTTAAAGCTGGGAAGGCGTGAGCCACAAGTGGCGCTGAAGTTGTGGTAGGTTCCTATACCCGCCTTAAGTCATTGGGTGTTATCCGGCTTGCCGATTCTTCCGCCTGTGCGACCCATTGCAGGCCGCAGTCCAATACTATGCCTTGATCGATTCGCAACACTCTCTAAGCCCAGAGTTTTCGCCAAGTCTAGGCGTTAGTAGCAGCTTTTTAGCTGACGATCATGTCGATGTGGGTATATCCTGCAATACCTCCCGAGGCCTTACGCAAAGCCGAAGACGAATCTATTGTAAGTTGCCTGCTGAGGCTCGTTGTCACCGAAACTGAAATCTCCGTACAGCAAAAGGAGCTACAATGGTACCTGAAATCGCTACAATCGTCTTTGGCAGCCTTGAAAGAAGGCCTAGGTGACTGTGTGAAGCTGCTTGCACCAGTTGAACCAGGTTCCACACTTGTCCTCTCATCGCTACGATCGGAGAGCGTAAAAGGGTTCGTGACACGCGTGGGTACCAAAATTACAAAGGGGGTGAGTTTCTGACAATGGCACGACCGCCCAGAAGGCGGCATGACAGGCTTTTTGACTTTGCTCCTTACAGGATATACAATTGAGGTTCCTCACGATACCGCCAAATACTGTCAAGACTGCTGCCAATTCGAGTCCTTCGACAAGACTCGCAATTAGGCCGTCACCTGAACGTCCTGAGCTCGTTCTGCCACAACTTCTTTCCGTTCGCTCACTGATCAACGACGCGTTGGACATCATAGACATTTCAAGATGGACAGGCTCGTCTACTGATGCCTCTTTCATCTGGGGTCAACTAAAGCTCCTCCATGATCGCCTGATAGACGCGAAACAGTGCTTGAAAGGGCACGCTCCAGGCACTGAAACGCCAGAGGTCGCCGGTATAAACTGGACCAAGGACAGCGTACCAGATGAGGTATTCGATCCTCGGCTGCCGGGAGGATTGAGTCTCCATTTTGCAATCCAAGATGCAAATCTTGTCCTGACGATCCGAAGCATTGTGCCGGCGTCCCCTGGTGGAACACCAAATACTCCGTCAGAGTCCGCATTCTCTCTTTCCGGTTTACACCTTCGCAATCGTCTCCTGGGCATTTCGCCCCGGCTGCCTAACCACGACGAGACTGGAGAGGTGTTTGAATGGAGAGGTAAACAAGACGTCATTGTACGCGAGAAGACAAGAGTCGAAACTGGTGACCCGAATTTGATAAGTGTAGCGGCAAAATTGAGCGCTCTTGAACACGAGGTCGCAAGGTGGCGATTTAACCTGAACACTCTCATGGGCAAGAGTGATGAAGAAGATTGAAGATCACCACTCCAGAGAGACCGCGCTGCTTGAAAGTGCTGATGAGACTCAGCCGTGATAATGCAATCATGACCGTCTACCCGCTCATTGGTTCGAGAATAACTCCTCCAGATTTAGCAAGCATCTCAACTGCCAGCTTGATCCAGAGGTAACGGGCATCGCAATAATTTAGCAGACCTATGAACTGGCGGACGTGTATGCTGCGCAGACTGTTTCACATCGCATACGCCTCTGCTACAAAGACAGCGGTTCCGTTAGATCAGGAAGGAGCGGGCTAAGAGCACAGACCACAAGAAGGCCAAGACTCCAAAACGACTCAGTACACAGACAACGGACGATGTGACAGGAATAGAGAGATACAAAGAAATGTGCACACATCAAGTTGCCGTTGGGAGCATTGGATTGTCAGTTCAGCATGGCGCTCGACTTCGAATTGTCATCAGAGACCTTTCGACTCTCGAGACCACATCAGCGCAAACAGAAAATCTTGTCGGCAAATCGCTTAGTGATTACTGAGCAATCCCAGCCATGTATCCTACTATCTTCAAGGAAGCGTCATCTCAATACAGTCAAAAGAGCCGAAAAAAAGATGTAGAGCTCACATCAGCTGCCATCAGCAAAATCAGCATGGTGTCTTCAATGAAAAGGAAAGTCTCCTTAGAGCGAAAAATATCAGTCAGAAACCTAACATCTAATAACAAGGGTTCGAAACAGAGCACAAGACTCCCCAACCTGACTCAGACATGTCTCGATTTCCTGAGCCAACGCCGAGGTATGCAATGTTTTCAGAGGCTTCCTCTGTACCAGCATGTCCTTTCTCCGTCAAGTCACAATCCCAGCGTACCACAGCGCACAGCATGACTGTACAGGACGGCATCTTAAATGGTTCAATACTGGAAGGTTACAACAGATCTGGTAAGCCAAGCACTGCGGCGCTCGTCGCGAAGTTCGCCTCTCACCAAGGTCAAACGGCACACTCTAGGTCTCTGACTGTGTGGGATGATTTCAAATCGCGGTTCGAAGCGTTAAAGCAGTTCAAAGGATGGAGCGAACGCATTCATGAGGATGCCATCAAGTCCAAGGAAGTCTTGAGGGAAGCAAAAGAGCAAAATCACGACACTGAGACAGGAGGTCAATATGCCATCGAGCCTTCGAGAAGGCAAGTTTCTCATCCCGGCGAGTATGAACATTTGGACACCATCCAACATGACCTGCCTCTCCGGCACGATCCTGACATTATCGAAACGAGAATCGACGTCCCTACCCCTTTTCCTATTTTAGAAGTGACTCCGGTGCTCACACAGATCGCCAGTTCTTGCCAGCAAACTTTGCAGACATCGCACTCTGCGTCATCTCCAGCATTGGATCTGCACATAAATACTGGACGCAACGGTTCCAAATTTGTGAGACCAAGAACACCTTCCGGTACTCTTATTATTTCCTCTACTCCGGCCAAGAAGCTTGGGAGACAAGCGCCATCGAAATCGAATCAACGCTCGTTATCCTTAAGTTCTTCGTCGTGCATCAAGGTGAAGAAGTATCCACCAGTTTCGTTCCCGAAGAACTTCAACGACAGATTCGAAGAGCCAGAGGCAATGGACCTGTCGCATCAGGCTCGTTCCGTGCCAGACCCTAGAAATGCTATACACTCGATCTCGACTACCAGCGACTCGGGTATCAAAGAGCGAGGTAATATAGGAAAACAAGAGCCACTTGCAACATCACACGACAAGCAGGGACGTTCAGTCTTCTACACTACGATCCATTACTATACAGAGTGCCCCCATGCCTCACCTCCGACCATACGACCCTTGGACCCAGCAGCTCAGCCGCGAGCTGATCCCGATTTCCACCCCACAAACCCGGTGATCAATCGAAGTGTCATCCCTGGTATGTGCTTCGATTGCGATACTCTACTTCGCCGCAACAAGGAGAGTGACATTGTCAAAACTTGCACAAAACATGTTTCCGCGCTAATTCACAAGCTTGCCGGTCTCGTTGAGCAGCTCGAACTCACTGAGCCCGAAGCTGAGGACGAAGATGACACGCTCAACGATCGGCACTCGACTCACCCCCACATTCCATGCTCATTCGAAGAAGATACTCTTGATTCGCGATATGAACTTGATTCCTGTTTGTTACCACCATTGAGTGATGACCCGAAAGTCTCGCACAGTCCTGCCTTGAAAGTTATGTTACGAGATCAGTGCTCGTATTGTAATTGCATTTTCGCGCAGATTCGTTCGATTGAATCTATAATTGACAAGGTGCGCGACGAACAAGACGTCCGCGTTGAGGATGTATGGAAGGGCTACACTCGTCGATGGGGACCTGCGACATTTGGTGTGCCACGTAGACCATGTTCAGACAATCCCAAGAAATACGACGTCATTGATAGCCAGCCTGGGTTATTGGAAAAATCGAAGCCGGAGGGTTGATCAGCGAATTGATATTCCAGACGAGATCAGTCGCCACAACGGAGACAAAGACAATTTTAGGAAGCAGGTTGTCGGCGTTGGTGGACAGTGACGACCTTGAAGATGTTGGTACTAGCAGGCGGAGCAGATATGGCAGCAGCGTTACAAGCCGAAAGGAGCTCTCAAGTCCAAGTGCAAGTTAGGGCAGGAGTGCTACAGTGACATCGTCAACCGGAAGGAAGCCCAGATCCACGACTAGTGTCTCGACCGCTTCTCATCGCGATCTACCTGGGTCGAGGGCCCCATTGAAGGAAAGAGGATGGTTGGCTGGATCTCGGAGTAAGCAGATTGAGACAAAGGTCAGAAACATGCTAGAAATGAAAAGGTCATGCAGTGTTGTGAGGACAGCGACTCCATACACAAGTGCTATGCCACAATCATTGCACCCCTACTCTGGCGCCTCATCGCGCTCCGTGTTCGACTTGCTCTCCCTTCTCCGGCTGGCCGACTTCAATCGGTGGTTTCATATCCTGCTCTGCAACACCAATAGTTGCGAAGTATGCCATTGCTCTTCTATTGTTCTCTGGGTCCATCGGGACTCCCTGTTGAATTACATTAGTCATGATGCTTATCTTGGCATACTGCATCGAGACAGAACTTACAGCCTTGCCCATCTGGGACAGCATCTTGAAGTAGTTGATATAGAATGCAGGGGTATAGGTATTGAAGAACTTAGCTTCCTCATCGTATGGATTCGAGAATGTATGAGGGCTTCGAGTAGGGACAGTCACGTAGTCACCGTGCTTGGCCACTATTGTCTCGCCGTGCAAACCGTGAAACTTCATTTTACCTTGAGTCACGAGGAATGTTTCATCGTGCATCTCGTGCCAGTGGGGTGGCGGACCAGATGTCTTTGGAGGCAGGGTGAATTCTGCTGAGCCGATGCGGTTGTCGGTCTTCAGAGTTGTTGAGTGCGAGGTCATGCTTTCGAAACGACGAACTTACTCGGCTGCCGTCTTCCATAATTGTTGGTCATGTCAGCAAAAGACTGTAGCATGATTCGACAATACATATCTAATAGTAATTGTTCCCAGGGATAGGACTTCACCAGCCTCGACCGGAACGAAGTTGATGGGCACAGACGGCGTGTCCATTTCACAATGCTTGGGGTTTAGGCGGTAGAATGTACGAAGGTCCTGGCGAGAAGTTTCTATGTCGTGATTGTGCCACGAGTGATATCTTAGCTATTGACTTTGAAGCTCTGTAACTTCATAGTCTTCGAGGCGTTTCTTTATCTCTACCCCAAATCTGAGTCTAGGAGGCTTCAGTCAGTGGGGCGTGCTATCAACTTCCGAACTGCTCAAAAAAGTAGTTGCTTATCCTACCAACTACGAAAGGCATTAAACACGAGGCATCAATGGTCGGCCTTGTATCGGATAACATTCGACTCCCCTTCCGTCCTGGCAGCGTCAACGACCAACGCTGTGAGCTCCCAGGTTTGTGCACGAGGGCTCCAATGACGACATTGCCCGTCATTTCCGCTTGGATTCAGTGTGGCCGTGACAATTGCACATGGGCAGCTTTGCAGACCATGTCATCTCCGATACTACTCGAACCTCAGTCTTTCTCTCCCAACCTGCCTTCCCACATGATTGAACACCAATATGCCGTTCGGTCTTCCCTCGATCACGGGTAGTGCTTCCAAAGGCCAACAGAAGCAAGAAGCTTCTCTCGATGATATCCTACCTAACGCGGATCAGAGAGTAGATCTCATCCTCACAGTTGCAATATGTGCAGATCATATGCGAGATAGTTTGACAGGTGCATTTGAGGGACAACATGCTCAGAGCAAAGCACCTGAAAACGCAAGACGGAACGAAGGTCAAGATGGGCAAGAAAACAATCAGAGGGTACACAACCAAGAGTTGATGGCTTCCACAATGCAGGATCTGAAGTCTGCGGGAGTATCCTATTTCAATGACTGGAGGAATTCTGTTCTCAACAGAATGGGGTCAGCCATGAGTGTCCAGGTCGGAGCAGTCAGGAAAGCATATGCTGACTACAAGGCTGCGGGCCTTGCAACAGCTAACTCACCAAAAGAGAAGACTGGAGGACATCCAAAAGTGACAGACACTGCAGAGGCTCCACCACAATTCAATCTGCCGTTTCCGAAGGTCATCTTACCAAAGACTTTAAAGCCGCTAGACGAGAAGGATCGGGCTCTGGTATTGGGTGCCGTTCTATTCATGCTGTTGAGTCTGGAGAGCTATTCGGCCCACTCTCGAGTCCTCATGACATATCTCTGTCAGAACTTTGCGTTGCCACATGATGTATTGAGCAGTGTCGAGACCACGACGGCTGCAACCCTTCTGGACGCTGCTACTAGTTCTGGCTCCACGATAGATGCAGAGGAGGCTCGGAAGAAGCAAGCGGAGGAAGGTGCCTTTGGAAGAAAGTGGAAAGTTGGCCTTGCATCAGTAGCAGGTGCTGCAGTCATTGGAATTACTGGCGGTCTCGCAGCGCCTTTAGTGATAGGCTTAGCAGGAAGTATCATGGGTGGTATAGGTCTAGGCGGGTTGGTTACCTTGCTAGGAGCTACTATCTTGAATCCTGTCACCATTGGTGCGCTCTTTGGTGCCTATGGAGGCAGGATGACTGGGAATGCAATGAAAGCATATTCGAAGGAAGTTGAAGACTTTGCCTTTTTGCCGATTACCGAGACGAAACCCAGTCAGCCGACTGTTGGGCAGTCTGGGTCGTCGACCGACGCTCAACCGCCGCCCCACAAACTTCGAGTGGCCATCGGGATCAGTGGATGGGTCACAAAGGAGAGCGATGTATCTCTGCCATGGCGTGTATTCTCATCAACGAGTACAGAGCCCTTCGCCTTACGCTATGAGCTGGAAGCAGTCACCGCATTCAGTTCTGCCTTATATGCGATCCTGACGGATTCAGCATACAGCATGGCGCAGTCTTATGCGATCGGTCTTGTCTTACCCGCGCTCGCAGCAGCTATGGCGCCTCTTGGTCTCCTCAAGGCTCGCAAACTGATCGACAACCCTTTCACAATAGCAATGGAGAGGAGTGACAAAGCTGGAAAAGTTCTTGCGCAAGCCCTGATCGACAAATGTCAAGGAGAACGGCCTGTTACATTAGTTGGCTTTTCGATCGGAGCACGTGTTATCTATTCCTGCCTCGAGGAACTTGCAGCCCGGAAAGCTTTTGGTCTGGTCGAGAATGCGATCCTCATAGGTTCGCCTGTTCCGAGCAGCGAGATGGCGTGGCGAAGGATGCGTGCTGTGGTAGCAGGACGATTGATCAACGTATTTACACAGCGGGATATGCTACTTGGCTTTCTTTACAGAGCACGCAGCATTCAGCTCGGTGTCGCCGGTCTGCAGGCCATCACTTCAGTCTCTGGTGTCGAGAACAAGGATGTGTCGAGTATAGTGACAGGTCACAACCAGTATCGACTAGCTGTCGGGCGGATACTAAAGGAACTGGACTTTGCCGATATCGACCATGACCAGCTTCAGCAGGAGGCTGCCGAGCTTGAGAATGAGAAGACCTACGAGAAAGAGGTCTACGATGAGGCAAAACGAGAAGGCAAACTCATGGACTTCGAAGACGAGAATGGAAAGATCAAGATGGCTGATTCTAGAAAAGCCGATGATGGGAGTAACGCTGATCAGACAAAACCCAACGAAGAGCCTACTGGCGGTGAGCCACAGCTTACTGAGCAGCTTGAGAAGACTCGTATTACCGAGCCTGAAATGTCTGGGCAAAAATAAAGTCCTGCTTGCACGCTGGTTGAAGCCTTCGCATATACTGAGCAAAGCTCATGCTGCTGATAGCACCTCCAAGTGCCACAATAACTTGGAGCTCGATCCAATTGTCTACGCCGGCAAGATGACTATTATAGCATCCGAAGCTGTATCAGACGCATTGCGCAAGCAGAGAGTTCATTCGCCGAGAGCAGAACGTAGGATAAGTATTGAGCATTCTTTCATAGAAGGGTATATATACCCCTACCAAGATTAGGATCCCCTATAATTTGGCTTGCCTTCGCGGCGAAGAATATCGTAGTTGCCAACCGCGTGTGCCCACTCCATGTTGCAATATGCCGCCTTGCCTCGCACTGCATAACCCTTCCATTACCCTCGCCTCGTGCTCCCGCATGCCTTGCGCCTTCGCTTCGGCAAGCGAGCGATCTCACAACATCAATAGGTCCCACGTGCTCAACTGCGACCAAGACAGGCTCGATCCTCACCGAGCTTTGTTCCAATGCCGCCCAAGACCTACTATGGACGCCTTACGTCGCCAAAGCCACGCGGAATTCCCCGCTGTGCAGCACGCATCAGCAGAAGTATTTGGCGCTGGACTTCGCTAGCAGTGTTCTCGACCAACAGGGGATGTGCCCCATGTTGACCAGGGAACCCGTGGAGTAGAACGAAATGCCTTAGCAACCACAAATGCCGGAAGCACAGCGAGGCGAGATCTTAAAACAGTCTTCGAAAAGTGGAGGGCAGTTCGAGACTGGAAACATTTTCGGACGTGGTCAAAGAGCAGTTGAGGTTGGGTCAGGCGGGACAGTGTCACTGTCTTGGTCCTCGACGCCAACGCGACATGGTTGTCACGTCCAGGCACCGGAGTTGACTCGAACAGCATATCTATCGGCAGAGTGGGCCATATGAACGTCGTGGACTGAGCATGGGCAATGAGGCCAAGCGTAACATGAGAAAGGGGCTAGAGGAATGAGGTGAAATGTCAGATTGTACGCTCTGTACGGACAACCTTCTCGGAAAACAATGCCTTCTCTTCAGGTCTAGCTTTGTGTCCTCTACCGACATGTACACTTGAGTAGACAGGGCTCAGGAGGATTTCTCCCGAAAATTAACGGTGCAATCTGTTGCCATCCGCCTGACTGGCAGCAAGGGTGAGTCAATGAGTGTGCTAATGTGAGTAATCTTCACCATTGTCTGTGCCAAACATAACGTCTTTCACTAGTCTTTAGATAGATGCCGACTGAAGTCATGGAAAACCTCTGATTAACCTATGGCTTGAACTTATCCAGCTCCTTCAAAATACCCGTTGCTTCAGCATACACTTGTTTTCTCGTCGATCTTATCTCTTCTTTGTCTGGTCCGTCAGGCTCGATAGCATCGCCAGGCTCAAAGACTCCCTTGTAGGCAATCTCGCTCAGCCGCCTGTACTCCTTGGTCCGTTCCTCGGTGTCTCTTGGTGGAGACCGTATGAAATCTTCTATCTTTGGATACCATTCAGTCAGGAACTCGTATCGAATGGCTTGTATCTTGCCAAGGTCTGTTGCGGGATCTGCTCGTGGGGGTTGAACTGCAGGTGCCTTTGATCTTGGAGCTGAAGCAATCGTGGGAGAGGACTGCGAAGCCGATTGGATGGGTCGAATAGGTGAATGCTGTCGAGGCGGGGTGTTTCCTTTCGGTGGTGTAGTTTTATGACTCGGACGGAGGTAGCCGTTGGACGAGGTGTAGCCTGACCTTGTTTCGTCATCCCGCCGGCGGTAGGTCGAATTTGATCGATGAGGCTTGCGGTCGTCTTCTGACTTTGACTTTCTTCGGTTCAAAGTTGTCATTGAATCACTGTCGCTGCCTGATCGTTCTCTGCGACCACTGTAGTCTCTTAATTCTTGCGTCACTAGAACGTGAATCTCGCTGTTTTGTTTACAGCCGTATTTACGCAAGGGTGTATCGTTCCTCCTCAATTCTCGATCCTTGTAGATCAGTTTGACTCTCCCTTCTTGGCCATCAAGCTGCAACCTGCGAGCGACTCTCTCGCGCAGATGCTTGACCTGGACTTTCTCCTCGGCGATGGAGAACGGAGGAAATTCTACCTTCCACGTATCGCCTCGATATGTGACATGCACTACATCTGGTGCCTCGTCGTCTTCGAAGACTGGAGGGGCTTGGTGAATATCCCTGGGCGAGAGGACATTATGCTGGTCGTCGGTATAGGAGTACAAGTCAGAAAGGCTGCGGTCACCGGGATGCTGGGCATAGCCTGCGAACGGCGAGCGACCGCCGTTGCGGTAGGGCTGGCCGAAGCTGCCTCGCTGCATCAAAGATCGTGCAAGCAAGAACGCTAAGGCAACAAGTGTGGCGAGCAGAGTTGTTATGGAAGTGACCGAGAGATTGCTGAAGAGAGGTAGAAAGTGGTCGTAGAGGGCAGATGGCGTAGGCGATTTGGTCACGGCTTCGAGTCTATGAAGGAACGGGATGATTGTAGCAGTCCAGTTTGAGGCAGCTTGGGACGCCACGGTGACGGATTGTCATAGAATGTAGTGGTACGAGGTTGCTTTTCACACAAAGATTGTGGAAAAGATAGGTTGGCTGTTGTCGCTGGAGAGAAGCGCTGTCGCAATATTTCTATTCCCGGAACCTGACCAAAAGACTCAAATCTTTAGACGAGTCGAGACACTTCTTATGACGTTGGTCGCCGCAAGGAGGGAGAAAAACGCCTGCTTAATGCGTTGGTCCGCTGAAGGGATAGTGCAACGTTCCAGAAGTGGGTTAGGCGGCAGCTAGTTTGGGGTGAGATTCAAGGTTAAGTTCGGGCCCGTGAGCACAATCGGCGCTTTCGGAATCGTAACTCCCCCAGCACAGGCGGAGATTGCGGTGAGGAGGGAGACCAACGCCTGGTCCGCGTGCCGGTGCACGTCCTGGATTCGTGGCTGAAGCAACACAGACACACCTGCGGGTGAACAATTGTTACGTCTTTGGATCTCGTTATGTTAGCCTTCTACCGTTCGTGCTGCTGCCGTGTCCCGAGGGTCTCGCCTGCGACCTTTGCCTGCGGGTGGGCACCTGCCAATGAAACACAACACTTCCCAAGCCTGACTGGCTCGAATCTTCAGCCCAGCCAGTCTACACTCGCTAAATTTGATCTTGATCCAGCCGGCTGTTTCGCTTCAATGTTGCTGCTTTCTACCGCTTTCCAAGTCGATGAAACCTCGTATGCGTAGCCTGATGGCACTTGATTATGTTTTGCATATTCACCTCTAGGCAAACGAGCACCGTCATCCTGTAAAGCCTCAAGATTGAACGCGCGTTTCAGGCTATAACAGGATCTTTGCAAGTGTAAAGCGTCTATTATTAGCGCAGCCTGAAACCTCATGCGCCGCAGATGTCATGCTTCTGGAAGCTGGAAAGAAGGCAGCAAGGACTGCAGACACTCACATGGAGCGCCTGAGTGCTCGAATGGGGTCTGAGACGAAAATGATGTTGCCTTAGCATGTTAATAATACGAGGCATTGCTTGCGCAAGATGGCCCAGAAAGCCGGACATATAGTCTGTTCCGTCTATCTGAACCCTGTCCTGCCTTACTACGCTTGTACGTCTGCCTGAACAGAAACTTGAGGTATCTTAGCAAACTGCAAAGCCTGCGAAACGTTGAGCGAGCCGCCGACCTTGGCGTCAGACTTCGCCTGAATATCCTCAAGCACCTCTTGATCTCTCAGCTCCTGCAAATCCGCAAACTCATTCGGCTCTGCATCAGTCTGATCCAAACCCTTAAACCCCTCCTCTACAACCCATTTCTTTTCTGTTCCCACTTTGTGTAGAACCTCACAGGCCGCGCCAACCACAATCAAGCCTGGCGGCCTTGACCCCTCCTCTTCGACCGCTTGACACACGTGCTGCAACGTCGATCTGGTGACCCGCTGGTCGGGACAGCTAGCTCTTTCAATTACCGCACATGGTGTGTCTTTGGGCCACGGTGTCCGTGACGCAGCATTCGTCTCATCGTCCGCTATGAGACTTTTGACTAAAGCATCCAGTCGATGCAGCGCCATCAGAAACACGACAGTCTTGCTCTTCCGGTAGCTTGGCGGCTCCGGCGCTGCGCCTTTCCTACCAGTCCCAGTACAGATAACCACCTGATCAGCCACAGCCCGATGCGTCACCGGTATACCCGCAAACAACGGTGCAGAAAGTGCACTTGTAATGCCCGGCAGCACTCGGACTTGGTACCCTCGTTCTTGAAAGAATGTCACTTCCTCCGCACCTCGACCGTAGAGATATGGGTCGCCTTGTTTGAGTCTCAGGACGTCTTTGCCTTCTTTCATGGCGGCTAGTGCGAGTTCGTGCATCTCGTCCTGTGCCGCATCTGCGTTGCCTGGAAACTTTCTTGCGATATGCACTGGAGTCCTTCTCGGGATCAAATCAAGAATTTCTGCCGGCACAAGTTTGTCGGCAAGGATGTAGTGTGCGTTCTTGATTGCCTCGTGAGTCGCCACTGTCAGCATCGAAGCATGACCAGGTCCAGACCCAGCAAGTGTGATCCTGCCTTTCCGTACCTTCAGCGCAGCTACTGCTTCTCGTACTGACTCATTATGGCTCTGCGAATTCCGTCTGTAAGCGTTCAGGATCCCTGAAATATCTTCGTCATTGATCGCCGCCAGCCTTCTCAAGGGCCAGTACTCGCATATCTGGGACAGCCACCTCATCCGCCTCGTCCGCGCAATCTCCGGATCTGGCTCTGCCTCTTTCACCAGCGTGTTGAATGTGTGTTTCTGGTTCTCAGCCACCTCGTCCTCATCATCCAATTGTGCATTCTCTTGTCCTTGTCTAAGTTCGGCTAGTTTGTCTTCCTCCCAGATCTTCCTGCGAATCGTGCCCAATCTATCGACCGCCGCACCAAAGTCTCGTGGGAGGATCGTAGCGATCTCTCGTCGTATCCTTGAGGCAAGCTTGCATCCTCTACCTGACGTTGTAATGCCGATCTGTAGAGGACCGTCCGAGTACGTAGACAGTAGCGTGAACGTGCAGAGCTCTGGGGCGTCGACCACGTTGACTGGAATGCGGAGTCTTTTACACAGGCTTGATATGCGAATACTCAATGGGTGTTTTGGTCCTTTCGTGACGAAGACTGCATCGACAACATGGTCTACCTCCTCTCTTCCCAAAGTTGTAAGGTCATGGTCTTCGAACTCCCGTCTCGTCCATTGGACTCTTTCTTCGTCAATGAGCTTAGCGAGGGTGAAATGTAGGTCGTCCTGCTCTGGTGAAATGAGGACGGGCCTGGCACCAACTTCGACTGACTTGGCGCAGCGTGAAGCCGCCAATGGCCCTGAGCCGACGATGAGGTGGACGTTGTCATCACATTTCTGTGCTGTCAGCAGCACTGTCATGATTGGTACAACTCTCAGAGCGCAACCGGGAAAGGTACGTTATTGTGGCAAGCAAAAGTTGTCACGGAAGAGATTGGAACATGAAGGAGAGCAAGCAATGTATAGATCAGCTTAGGATACATGCACCTACCGGAGATGTCAGAGCATTCCAGACTCCGAGGAATTCATTGAGAAAATGGTATCACCAGCGTGGCTCAACCATTCAAGGTTTCTATTATCATGCCCAGGTCGCGGCTTATCAAAAATTGTATCATCGCCGAGGTGATTCGTTGAAAGATTTGGCCGCCGGTCGAGCCTCCGCAAAATGCTCCGGTGGCAGAAAGCGGCGTCAGATTGCGCAATCAGACACGACCTTGAACAAGCTCAGCAAGGCGTAAAATACATGGAGCTAAGTACGTTCGCCGCGAGTTCCACTGTGCGCATTATTGTCAACCCGCCACCGCGCGGTGGAAAAGATTGGCCGGTCGACCTTCCCAAATTTGCTCCGTAGACAGATCCGGTTGATGCAACGGAGGGGTTTTCCTTGCGCATTTAGATCGCGGTTTGAACTCGAGGCTAAGACCGAATTTGTACAGAAACGAGGAAGCTACCGGCCGTGCACTGGCCAAACAGAAGCTCCTTTGGGTGCTTTTCACGCCCTGTTGCAATACAGCAGGTTCCACTTCTTGGTATAAAGATCTGAATTTAAGGGTTACCTGATCTTTCCTTCCTTTTCGCTCCGACACATCCCCTGTCTGCTGGGAATTGTCACTTGCCGTCATGACTAGCTCGCAGGACTGGACACCCACCGAAGGCGGCTGCCCTTGCAAAACTATCCGCTATCGCCTCGAACAACCACCCCTCATTGTCCACTGCTGCCACTGTCGCTGGTGCCAAAAGGAGTCTGGCAGCGCGTTCGCCCTCAACGCCATGATTGAGACCAAATCTGTCACCCTCACCTCCTCCGAACAGCCTGTGATTGTACCAACACCTAGCGAGAGTGGCTGCGGTCAAAAAATGGCTCGCTGTCCAACCTGCCAATTCGTTGTCTGGAGTAACTATGGGGATACTGGAGACCTCATCAGATTCGTTCGGGTAGGGACGTTAGACGACCCTTGTCGAGCGCCTCCGAATATCCACATTTATACCGAACACAAGCAACCATGGGTAAAGCTTGATGACAGTCTGCCCATCAAGGAAAAGTACTATCAGCGTGAGGAGGTGTGGCCGAAGGCTAGCCTTAAGCGTCGGGAGGCATTACTCGAGAGCTTGGCAGGCTAGAGTGCTTTGAGAGCAGGTGCAGGGCCAATACGAGGCGAAGAAGACGAGGACTTGTAATGGCAAAGAATGAGCTAAGTTCCTCGCTCCATATAATTGGTAGCCGGCCGTATGAAAGAACGGAGCCCTTTCCGGGTGACTGACTCTCAACAATTGTTTCTTTGGTGCAGATTTCTGGGCCACCTCGTTCAGTCATTGTCACTGTCTTCATCGTAACTGAGCATTTTGCTCATGTAGGGACCATCGAGCTCGTATCCAAGTCTTTCGTAATAGCTGCGCACTCCGACACCGCTGATGACGCTCAGCTTTGTGCTTCCGTGCTCATCCCTCGCTATTCTCTCTGCCTCTTTCATCAGTAAGGTGCCGTAGCCTTGATGCTGGAATTTGGACTTCTCCCGACCATGAATAGGCACAGCCAGACCGTAAACATGCAATTCTCGAACCAAGCTCGTTTGTTGTCCTGTCAACTCAGGTCTGAATGTATGCGTGGCGCTGCATTTCCGCAACCTTAGAAGCGCAATCAAGATATCCTGCTTCGGATCTTCGTACGCCAGGAATGTCTCCCAACCTCCGTTGGCTGTGTAATCCCTGCGTACGAACTCCACCTGAGAAGGCCGAATTTTGTTCTTGACCTCGTTCACACCAACCTCCCGTGTCCTCACATCGCGACATGTGGTGCCAAAATCCTTCATTCTTGATAGAGCCAACTCTCTCAGATTACCGTTTTCGACGCCGGACGTTACAAGTGGCATTGGAATATCGCGTTGCACCCGGTAGATGCGTGTCCATGGTGGTATCAGAGCGAGGATCTTTGCAATGAGATCGACGAGACCGTTTGGCGTGTAGTTCCTGTATCGGCCCGTGCGCCAAAGCTCGTACAATCCTGTGCCTCGAATGACGAGCGTTGGATAGATCTTCAGTCCGTCAGTTCTGAAGGCTGGATTCTCGAAGTACTCCTCGAACTGGAAGATATCGCGTTCCATCCCGACATTTGGTAGGTCAGGCATCATGTGTGAAACAACTTTGTATCCTGCATCTTTTGCAAGTTTGAAAGTCTCTGCAACTGCTGCCACAGTGTGCCCACGATTCGTATCCCTTGCCACATCCTCGTAAAGTGATTGTACACCAATTTCAAGCCTTGTGCATCCGTATCGTAGCATATCTGAGAGATGAGTATCCAAGCAGTAGTCGGGTCTGGTCTCAATCGTAATACCAACACACTTTATGCTGGACATCTCACCCGCTGTCACCGCCTCGTCCACGTTCTCACTCTGATATCCTGAAAGAGCGTTGTGTAGTTGTGCTATGAATTTTTCTCGATAGTCTCTCGGCAGAGACATGAACGTGCCGCCCATAATTATATACTCAACTTTATCCACGCTGTGGCCAAGAGACTTAATTTGGTCGACTCTGCCTCTAGCTTGCTCGAAAGGGTCATATCGAGCTCGGATGGCTCGCATAGACGTGGGTTCATATCCTGTGTATGACTGCGTTGAGTATTCAAAGTCCGAATCAGGCCCACCAGGGCAATAGACACAGATGTTTCCGGTGTATGCGATGTGAGGACATCGGTGCGGCTTGCACATGACAGCAACGACAGCGATGCCGGAACTCGTCCTTATAGGCTTCGCTATGAGCTTGGGAAGAATGTACTTTTTGTACTGCTCGGGAACCTGGCCCTATGTTAGTCGACGATACTATCTCCTACTCGGAGGATACTTGCAGCGCTGATAATTGCCGTCAAGGGTGGCTGATGGCTCAATTTGAACTTTCGACTGACTTGTCCTCGTAGGTTGTTAAGGTTGAGATCTTTCTTTGGCTTCGTATCATCATGAGTAGCTTCATATTCCTGTATTAGCTGATTGGCAATCTCTTGACATGCTGACATGAAACGCTGAGACTCTGGAATCAACTCAATTTTGCCCACCTTCGGCTTTGACCGCGAAGGCAGGGTGATAGTTTCAGTCATGGTGGCCATGATGGATCGCCACAGGCGGTCTTCGGGATAGACCAAGACAAAAATCTCGGTTTCTGGTTGCCTCGCTTCGGTAATTTGAAGCCAAGCCGGCGTCTCTCAAGATGATATGAGGCTGTGGCAGCCGCTGAAACGAACTGAAGATTTCAATCATCACACAACCTTCCTGATGTCAGCGCGGACGATGTAGTTTCTTCACGGTTTGACTGCTCTGTCCAAGCCCGCGATATTGACGTGTGGCCTATTGTGCGTGATAATGCAGTCTGTTGTTGGTCGTCAATTTGTGAACGGCGTGAAGAAAAAGAGAGCCACCGGAATATTATTTTTCCGTAGCTCTTGGCCTTGGGGTCTGCGGTCTGTGGCGTTGCTTCGGTGTACCCCAAGTGCATTCTCCTTATGCGTCTCACCAATACATTACGACTTCGAAATTGACAGAACAGAACACACTTTATAGGTCTTTCAGCGCATTTGCCTGTTCACGAGCGATTGATCATAGTAGAATGACTTCCACAGATATGTCCGAATTCGCAGCGGCGAAGAAGTTAGGTTTTTAAGCAGTCACGCCTACTCAGAGGGTCTTTATGCTCTGCAGGTTGCTTTCGTAACTCCCTGCTGACAACACGCTCGTATCACGGGTACCCGAAGTAAAGAACATCTCAGCATGCTGTGCACTGACAATCTTAATAAGTTAGCTCAAGGGTTTAGCAAATATACAATCTCCTACTTCAACTTCAATGTCTCCCCAAACCGGCCCCCGCCATTCTCGCTGACGCTGTCACATGGATCATCTGGATCCGGTGCAGTTACGACAAAACTCGCTGTGGGCAAACAGTAATTCGATTCTGTGCCGTTACTGTCCAAAGGTGTATTTAGATATGGTGAGCATAATCTTCCTGATGCAAGAGGTAACGAACCGCTGTCAAATGATGTTTCAACGCAGAACAAATGCGCTTCACATAGAGGCTTACGGCCTGATTGGGAACAAATTGTGTGAAGAGGACAATGCTGACGCTGAACGAGAGCCAAATTGTGGGGTCTTTGAGCTGCAAAAAGATCTGGACCCTCCTCAGTGATCAGAAATAGGTGGCGATCCATCTCACCCTGCATTGGAAACATCAGAGCACCGTTTTGCTTATCGTCACGCGTCTCTCCTTCGCATGTTGGCATCAGATTAAAGCAAAATCAGGGAGGGTCTGCCTTGACACACTTGGTGAGGATTGATTGGTGGAAGCAGACACTTGAGGGGGTGCTCTTGAAGAATACCTCATATGCCTGTCTCCATTTTACTCTGGCGAGAACGTGGCTGAATGATTGTGTGGGATCAAGCTGTCGAAGAGCGGTCGGCTGTGTGTGAGTCTGAATTCTAGTTGGCTACTAGGCAATAGAAAAGCGCGATGCTAGGAAAAACAATCGCAATGACTCATGGTCAGTCTTTATGAGATTCATTCAAGCTGGCGTTGGTGAAAAATGAGGTGATCAGCTCAAAGCCTTGCGTATGCTTTCGCGTGCGCCTGCGATTGTTCGGATAAGTCGCTGCTATCCTGAAAGAGAACCCTATGAGGAAGACACAGTCTTCCATGTTAAGGCAGTTCAGACAACAGAGCGCGCCTCTTATAATCTTAACCCTTCATTCACTTACCATCTTGCGGTCAACATGACCACTGACAACTCTATCAGATTCCAGCTGCCACAAGGCAGCTCGAAAATTTCCATTAATACTGCTGATCACCGGAACACAGCTGAGGACATCGTAACAAGTGTCAGAGACGTTCCTTATGCATTCTTGGACAGAGGGTACCTCGCTACCGATTCTTCTGAATCTGCTGTCGATGATTAGGTTTCGTCTTTTAGAGTCAGCATAGTTCCAAAATTCCGCCTACCTCAGGTGCACGATCAAGGAAGATGCAGTCATGAACATCGTTTTCTGCACAATCCAAGCCCCAACAGCCAGCAGCACCTCTCGACGAGCTTATTAATACAGGAGAGAGACTTTGCTCGGAGCAGGGCACAAAGTCAAACGGTCTAGGACGTCTGTGTGGGCGCTGCAGGATATGACAACGCCGCCGACCCGAGCACGATCTCAACGAAGCCGAAAATCTCGCGACTCGCGCAAAGAAAATGATTGTTAAGAGCTCCTGCCATAGCCGGTATTGATCAGACATAGATTCAGACCCGTTGCTACCGGCATTTCAAGAGCTCATGCGCCATTTGATAGTCATTCGATTGTGTGCTCTGACAAGAGCAAGTGATATCGAGCAATGAAAGTCAAACTCTAGGGAGCCATTCGTTTCCTTGACACAGGCGATCTCCATATTATAGTCAAATTCTTGTGCTTGTCATCACAGAGCGAGCAGTAATCGATGTCGCCACTTTTCCCCAAGGGTGACTTGAAAGTGACAATGACACAGGGAAAGGATTTGTTCGATCGACAAGCCGTATGCTGCAAGCCGCGTAGCTATTATTGTGCTCTCGCTCAGCGTCTCGGAAAACCTACCTTGCGGTTCCCGCTTTTGGGGGTTAGCAAAGGCTTTAGCGTGTTCGGCCTAACCTTCCACATGGAAGCTACCATTCAGTACTCACCCGGCTGTAGCAGAGTAACCTCACCCTCTCCAGATCGCGGCAGTGGACGACCACTTTACAATACCACAGACTCGTCTGTGAGCGGTTCAAGCCAGATTGACGCCAGCTCCACCCTTTTCTCCGTATTTCCTGCAAGATGCAACCCCTCAGGACCTGCGCTTCAAGAGCGATTCGACAATGCTCTCGCCGAACCTACAGCTCAGCAGCAGGATCGTACGCTGATACACGTCCGAATCTCAAAATCAACAAGGATACTCGTGTTGTTGTTCAGGGCTACACTGGTGATTTTGCCGTCGCAAAAGCTCAAAGCAAGAGGTATTGACACGACTTTAGGAAAGCAGGGCACGTTGAGCGCAGTTCACATCACCAACTACGACTATTAACGGAGATCAGGTACTTTCCACAGTCAGCAAGCTATAGACTATGGGTAGGCACGAAGAGCGCACAATATGTCCTAAAGCTAATGGATTTCTCGAACGAACATCGTCGGCGGAACCAATCCAAAGAAAGCTGGCCAGACGCATCTCAACAGACCCGTATTCGCAACCGTTGCAGACGCGATGAAAGAGACTGGAGCCAACGCTTCAATGCTTTTTGTGCCTCCTCCGCTAGCTGCAGCAGGCATTGAGGAAGCTGTTGCTGCAGAAATTCCCCTGGTTGTGAGTGAAGAGAGTGGTGGTTGGGGGAACTGGTGTCGATTGGGGTTATGCCTGCGTGATGTGTCTACGTCAGCCCTGATTTGCACCTGGCTCTTCCCAGCCTCTGATGGTCATTAAACTAAGCTTGTACAGGTCTGCATCACGGAGGGGATTCCACAGCACGACATGGTCCGAGTCACAAACATGCTCAAGACACAGAGCAAAACACGCCTGGTGGGACCCAACTGCCCAGGACTCATTGCACCAGGTCAATGCAAGATGGGAATCATGCCAGGTGTGTAAACCACGAGGAGATTACCTTGGCTAGACGGAGCGCTAACATTAGTTTAGGCTTCATCCATAAGCGTGGTCGAGTCGGCATCGTATCAAGATCAGGAACACTCACATATGAAGCTGTCAACCAAACAACACAGACAGGTCTTGGCCAGTCGCTAGTCGTGGGGATCGGCGGTGACCCATTTAGTGGTACTAACTTCATTGATTGTCTAGATGTCTTCTTAAAGGACGAGGAAACGGAAGGTATAGTCATGATTGGTGAGATTGGTGGCTCTGCCGAAGAAGACGCAGCAGAATTCCTCAAGAGCGAAAACATCAAGAACAAGCCAGTAGTCAGCTTCATTGCCGGTATCAGTGCACCGCCAGGTCGACGAATGGGTCACGCAGGTGCGATTGTCAGTGGCGGTAAGGGAGATGCAAATTCGAAGATCACAGCTTTGGAGGGTGCAGGTGTCATCGTAGAACGAAGTCCTGCGAAGCTGGGCAAGGCCTTGCACGAGCAGTTTGTGAAGCGGGATTTGATCTAGGGGTCAATAGACTCAACATCCTGCATCCAATATAGGATATCGAACGATACCTGGGCGTTGCGAGCGGGACTGAGATCAATCCAAGTAACAATTCGACTTGCGCCACAAAGCGCTCCATCAAAAAACTGATGCATATCGGAGTCGACTTGCTGATGCCATGTGATATCGTCCTGTAAACTGCTTCTCGTGTTTCTTTCCCAAAACGTGAAGCATCAGGGGAGGATATGGTTGCGGTTATGCTCGTCCCAAAAGTTCCTTTGTTTAGAGCCTAAACCATGTTTCCATCTTTAGTTCAGTTTCTCTCTTTGACTGTAACTCCTGTTGCCTTTCGAAATTATGACGCCGATCGTACATCTATTCTTCGACTTCTCAATTCCATACGGCCTTCATCGCAACGAAATAGCGCCTCTTCTGCTCTGCCGCTGATGTAGCCATGCCTGCGATCCGCAGAAGAGGAAGAAGACCTTCCCCATATTAGCACGTAAGCTGACGATCTAGTTCGTCGTACATACTGCGTAGATTGCGACTGTAATAAACACGGCCGATGCAACAGCTGCATGATCCTCCGGGTCTTCGTCAAGTCCCATGACCATGTGGTGGTTGCGCGCGAACAGGCTGCCGATAATGGAGAGGATCACAATGGCAAACGCCGAAATCACCGTGCTGCATCCTTCATCAGCACGCGAAGCTTGAGCATACCATCAAAGAACTGCTGACCATGTCCATGCGTTGAATGCTGATACTACGGGCTTCATTTTGTATGACTGCGGAGGCTCGGGTATGGTGACGCAGGTGATATATTGAGATCGAGGATGCTGGAGGAGCCTCTTATGACAGGGAGAGCTGCTCGGTGTCCAATTTCTCTCAGGAGGCGATACGCAGCGTCGTCGAAATCCGTGTGTTTTATCCTGCTTGCTGCAGGCGGAGGTTGTAACCTGATAGTCTCGAGAGGACCACATGCTGCTTTGAGGCTGAGGCGCCCACAAGGCTATAGCCAGCTGTTTCGGTAATCGTCGATTTTAACCCAAAAGCGGACTAGTGTCAAGATGACGTCGGCTCACCCAACGTCCACGCAAAGCCCGTTGGGAACCCGTCGACTGGCACCTTTCTCATTGGAAACTCAATATCTGGGATAAGAACATGGCAGGCGCTCGCATCATGGCTCGGTCGTGTGACTTGAGGTTACCTGTCAATAGTCGCACACTTGTGGTATTTGCATTTCATTCTCCCTTTACTTCTGCGAACGAACACCTTCGGCAAACAATCAATCTCGAGACTTAGACTACCCCTTAGTTTTTCCCATGCAGCATAAACACCACCTTCACTTGCAAAGCATGACTTTCAGCTGAACCAACTGCATTTCTACTTTCTTTGGGTGGAATTTCGTCGATTTTCAGCACCACTATGCCCAACCAAGGCCACCAGGTTGACGGCGATGAGAGCAGCCCGCTCATTGACGCACAACGCAGAAGCTACGATAGTGACATCGACTTTCATCGCTTATCCGAAGCTTCTTCAGTCTCCGACAACGACCTGAAACTTGAGAATTCGTTCGTCGAAACCAAGAGCACCTTATACCTCCTTCTTTTGACGCTGGGCATTGGTGGCCTGCAGATAGTCTGGTCAATTGAATTGTCGAATGGCTCACCATATCTACTGTCATTGGGCATGAGCAAAGCTCTACTTGCCTTTGTTTGGCTCGCTGGCCCAATGACAGGTGTTCTTGTGCAACCATACATTGGCGTAGTCTCTGATCGATGCAGGATATCGTGGGGGAAACGGAAGCCATTCATGCTTGCTGGCACCTTTGGTACTGTCACCTCTTCGCTTTTGCTGGCGTACGCTCGCCAGATTGTGCAAGTGCTTGGTGGCTGGAATGATGATGCAGTGTATGATGGTGCGTGGAAGGTATTGACCATCGCATTCGCCACTGTGATGATGTGGGTACTCGACTTTTCAGTCAATACCGGTAAGTAATCTCTCTGCCAACGAGGAAATTTCTTCTGACGACGTTCAGTGCAAGCATCAATTAGAGCGTTCATAGTCGACGGAGCTCCTGCGCACCAACAGGAAGCAGCAAATGCTTGGGCAAGCCGAATCGTGGGCATCGGGAATGTATTCGGCTATATCGCTGGCTATCTCAACTTGCCCAAGCATTTTGCTTTTCTCGGCCGCGAGCAGTTTCAGTCACTTTGCACATTCGCTTCAATCATCCTCACAATCACGGTCCTTACTAGCGCACTGACCATTAAGGAAAGGAACCCTCAGAATGAGCCAGCAACCAGAGATGACTATCGATCCGGCATCATGACGTTCTTCAAGCAGGTATGGCAGTCCATGAAGCGCTTGCCAACTCCGATACGTACCGTTTGTGAGATTCAATTCTTTCATTGGATGGGCTGGTTCCCATTCCTGTTCTACATCACGACATATATTGGTCAACTTTACGTCAACCCAAGGCTCAATCCAACGTTGTCACCAGAAGAGGTGAATCGATTATGGGCAAAAGCAACCCGTGTGGGTACATTTGCCTTACTGATTGAAGCCTTCGTATCACTCTCTACAAACATACTACTCCCATTCTTGATCGAACCGACCTACAAAGCGGCAACAACGATTCCTGCAGAGCCAGTGACGCCGAGCTCTCCTATTGGCACGCGTACCCGATCAGTCTCGTACAGCGAAGCTCAGCACCAACGTATAGTTCCAAAACGCACAGCCAGTACCTTCAGCGCTGACATGGGCCTCCATTCCGAACTTGGTCAGCTTGCTGCCAAACCTGTTCCTCCATTCCTCCAACGCGCTGTCGAGCGGCTGCGGATTCCTGGCTTTACCCTCCGCCGAGCGTGGCTCCTTGCGCAGCTTCTCTTCTCGGCATGCATGTTCAGCACCTTCTTCATCTCTACGCCTGCCATAGCAACGATTATGGTCGCCATAGTGGGCATTTCCTGGTCGTTGACATTATGGGCTCCTTTCGCCCTAATCTCGGCAGAAATTTCGAAGCGAGATGAAGCCCGAAGACACAAGCAGAGACAAAGGCTCCTGAATGGCGATGCTGATGGGTTTTACGATGAGCAAGATCAGGAAGAGGACCGAGCTGGTATTATATTGGGTCTGCACAACGTTGCTGTCAGCGCACCCCAAGTCATAGCGACGCTCATAAGCAGTGCAGTCTTCAAAGCTCTTCAAAAGCCAAGGAACGTACCAGGAGATGTTAGCGTGGTGTGGACACTAAGACTTGGAGGCATCTCTGTTCTTATGGCTGCCTTTTTGACGTGGAAGATGAGAGAATCGGTCGTAGTCGAAGATAAAGCAGAAGGATAACCAAACCTTCAGTTACCGTCAAACACGAATCAAAATTACCAATACGTCAATCGTTGTCGTTGAAGCAGTTCTAGGATTGCGCATTTTCTTATTGCGATAGCGCGGCGTGAGTCACGTGCACCAAGTAAGCCCACCGCAATAATCTTGCCGGATACATTTCACTGGGCACCTTTCAAGATGAATACACTGCGTCGTCGCCATCGTCATCCTTATCACCCTTTGCTTCCTCAATAACAACATCGTCAGCAGTATCTCCTTTAGACGGCGGCATAATCTTCCCTGTCGTCCCATGTCGGCGTTCGTCCAGCAGCTTCAAGATCTCGACGCGTTTGAAGCATGGCCTGGAGCGCATTTGCGAGGCGGCTGATATCAAAGTCAAACGAATCGAACATGCATCTCAGATTCAATTCTATACTTTTCTTCGTCGCTTCGCCCACGACTATCGTGAAGTGCAAACCGATCTTGTCGCAGTGATATATTTCCTGGAATAACCTTCCTTACCTATGAGGTCGCCGTCATGGCGTTAGTGTTGTCGTTATCGAGCACGGTTTTGTCAACAAGGTTGGAGCAGGTCCGTGGTTTGTAGCTACCGTCGTGCATGTAGGCGTCGCGCCCCATCGTCATATCGCTAGGCAGGAGGAGGTGGCCAGCGGGATCTGACTGAGCCATACCAGACGACCGTGCAGGTGCCTACGGATATCGTCGACCGCACCGCCCGAATTTTCGTGAGCGGAATTCTGCATTAAAGATGCAGTCTGACCAGGAACGGAACTTAGCTGAGACCACGATGCGTGTCGGACTGGTGAGCTTCTCGGATATTCAAGTCTCGAAGAGCAATATCCATGCTCGATGGAAGGTGGAAAGGCTTGTCATATCACACATGCTGGTAATGTTGTGTGATGGATCGATGATGGCTATGGAATCGAGCGATTGTATCCATCCACGCTGCAAAACTCTTCCCCTCTCTCTCATGCTCTACCCTTGCTTGTCCGTCATGAATCCTTCAAAGATTTTTCTTACCTCTCTTGCGCTCTTCTTTGGATGTCTTGTCTGGTTTCCTTCGAAGTCCACAAAACAGACGCCGAAGCGAGTCTGATAGCCTTCACTCCTGCTCAAAATTAGCTCGAGTTAGGACGGGAGAAGGACCCTTGCCAGAGTGGGTGGTAGCTCGGCCTTGGTCAGCAGTGGAATGTCACTTACCACTCGAAATTGTCCATAAGAGACCAGCACAAAGCGCCAAAGACATTTACACCGTCCTGCGCAACCGCCTCCGCCATCGTCTCAATGTAGGTTCTGAAGTACCAGCTCCGAAACTCGTCGTCCAAAATCTCCGGATACTTAAGGTCGTTTTCGCCCTTGATACTGGTCCCAAACTCTGTCACCAGGATACGTGGGAAGTTATACCTGCGGCTTATCCAATTCAAGAGTTTCCGAAATCCAGGTGCGTTGGGGAAAAGCCAAGGGCAATTTGTGTCTGGGCCGGCGCGATCACCATTTATGTTGTAAGGTAGACACTCCAAATTGCCTTCTACGTCAGTCAACGCTGGTGTGTTTGGGGCTAGAGAGCGAATGAAATGGCTGCAGTAATGATTCATGCCGTAGAAGTCGTTTGATCCTTTGATAGAAGCAATCTCCCTATCCGTGAATGCTGGTAAGCGGTCGCCAAGCTGAGCTTTCATGCTTTTAGGATATGAGCCGTGATAGATCGGGTCAGCAAACCAGGAGATTGCGAATTCCAGCTTGCGTGAGACAGCGGCGATGTCTTCCGGATTGTTAGGATCGTAAGGGTACCCATAATCACCATTGAGTGTTATACCAATTTCGCCGCCGTGTTTGGGCTTGAACTTCTCGCGAAACATCTCCACCGTCGCACCGTGGGCGCAGAGAATACTGTGCCCCACGATCCAAGGTTCTGTGCTACTATCTCCCACAGGACTGATGGTGCGATCACTTGTCCGACCAGGGGCATGCTTGCCGAGGCCGAAACCAAGGCCTGCCGAGCAGAATGGTTCGTTGAACGTGATCCAGTACGGCACTTTATTGCCCAGAGCCTCGAACATGACCCTTGCATAATTCATAAAGTCCGCCACGAATTCTTCCTTGTTCATGAAACCTCCGTATCGATCAACAAGACTTTGAGGCAAATCCCAATGGAACAAGCTTCGAAAATTAGTTCAAACTGCATTTGTAGCTAATATGGAACTTACGTTACTACCGGTACGATGCCAGCCGCATTAAGTTGATCGACGAAATTGACATAATGATCGATGCCCTTTTGGTTGACCGGATCATTGCGGCCGCCAAGCGGGATAATTCGAGGCCAGGCGATACTAAACCTGTAGGCCTTTGCACCAAGTTCTTTCAGGAGAAGGACATCTTCTGCTCCACGATTGTAAGAGTCGCAAGCGACTCTGCCGTCGGTGCCGTCGCTTATCCTGCCGGGTATTGATGCAAACTGGTCCCAATGACTAGGTACTAAATTTCTTCAATTAGCGCTTTTATCTTGAGGAGAAGATGTAGGGGCTTACGGCGACCATCCTGATCTACTGCACCTTCAATTTGGTATCTGTATGCTAAGCGTTAGTCCGCCATTGACCGCTCCGGCATTCACTGACGAAAGCTCATCACAGAAGCTCATGTCTACCAAGGAATGGCGCGCAACATTGACGCCTTTGTGGATGGCTGCTGATAAGTGTCCGCCCAAGCTGCAGCAAGCACGGTAAGCAAATGATGTAGAGGACTTACGATGCTGTCGCGAATCCCCATAGAAAATTGCTGTCAAGAGCTCTCTTTGGCTTCTGTATCATATTGAAGAATGATTAGTTCTGAAGGTCGACACTGCTTTTTGCAAGTGGGAGATCATTCTGGCCATGGTATTGACTTATGCGACTTCTATAAATCCAGGTCAGACCATGCAAATCGACATTTGGATATCCGAGAATCCAGTCCATCGGTGGAACCGTTACAACCTCTTCCACAATTGATCCCAGACTCCGCGTTGCTCATTTCAGCACGGCGGCCGTTATGCCGGAGGTGGAGCCTGCAGCAAAATTATTATGTAGCGTGCCGATGCGCGGAATGCCGGTCGACTCTTCACATTGCTTCCTAGTGACTTAGGCGCGCGTATGCGGAGAAGGGCGTGGAGAGACCGTTTACCGTCTTGCAAGTCACTTCTATCACGTTAGATAGCCAAGACTCGTATCTGCGGGTTCTCTGTTTTGAGGATATTTATCTTTCATGGCAATAACATTTCGCTAGATCTGACAAGCGACGACTGGCTGTCCAGATCTTGATTGCGTAGGCGTCCGCATCGACGGCTTTAGGCAAGAATTGGTGGTCGTGCGCAAGGGGCTTGAGATTGCTGCAATGGCAGGGGATTGACAAAAACGACGGACATTGAGAAGCGGATTTGAAGATGGAGCGCCAGCAGCTTGAGCTTGCTACGTATCTGATGGAATGCCGATGAGGTTAAAAACCAGATCAGGTTGCTGGCCGAAAGTCTATGTCCAAGAAGTATTTTCGTCGATCAAACATTTTCAAAAACTGTTTCTTCTTTTTGGGGACTTTTGCCAGCGGCGCTGAATATTTTTCGTCTTCTTCTACTTGATGACTGTCTGAAACGCCGATCTATCGAAATTCGGAGGTTTACTTCTTTTTCCGAAAGGAGAAGAACCCGAGGAGTACCTCGTTGGGAAGAATCAGGTGGCATATCGAATGAAAGGCTGTGTACCTTCCGCTGAAGCTATAATTAATGAGAGGAGCAAGTACGGCCATGGCTTCAGCTTCCTAGAGGCCAGCGAACTTGAATTGCAAAGCCGCGTCTGGATACTTTACTCACTTGAGGTTGAAAGATCAAGTCAAGCTAAATGAACAGGCATGAGATGAGCACTGAAGTTGCTCGGTTGCCACGGCAGGCCTTGACTATCTATATGGACAAAATGCTTTATTTCTATGGCTAGGAGAACAATTACCCGGTACAGACTTTGGCCTTCTACACTCGTCTAATATCTATCCTTAAGCAAGCCCTAGCTTCTTCGCCACATCCTCCGGCTTCTCTGGCAACATAGCGCCCTCAGCAGGTTTCTCCCGCTTCTTAAAGTCATCTACCATCTCCGCCATCGTCACCCACTCCACACCTTCATGAGTATTGATGTACTCAATCAACCGCTCGTGCATAAGTAGCACGTGAGGGTGTCCGCTAACATCCGGATGCACCGTCATTGGGAAGATGAAGTCATCATATTCTCTGTAGAAGTAGTCGAAGTGGTCTTTCCAGAGCTGTTCAATGCTCCTCACGTCTACCCATCCGTGAGAAGTCGGAACCTTTTTCATGAACATCAGTGGCGGGAGGTCATCTAGGTACCAGTTCGCTGGGATCTCGACCATCCCCGTTTGCTGACCGGGTTTGAGTGGTTTCATCCAGGTATGAGCTGGTTGTGAATAGTCGATTTTGCTCCACTGGTCGCCGGTGCGGAGGTAGTAGGCTTGGCAGTCGTGGTGAGACATGCTGTGGTCGTATTCGATGCCGTAAGAAAGATAAAGTTCGGTGGATTCTTTGGAGACTTCCCACCACGGCGCTACCTAGATACAGTATTGAGCAGAGTCCTCTAGCAAGATCGAGTAATCAAGTGAGATGGTCATTCAAGCTGACTTACCGTTCCTCTGGGAGGCTTGCCATCGCAAAATTGAGTCAGCATCTTGTAAGTGTAGTCAAGGATATCCCTTTGCTGCTCGATGCTCAGGTCGACGGGATTCTCATGGCTGTAACCATGCAACCCAATTTCGTGTCCCCTGTCTCTGATCATAGCGCACTGCTCAGGGAATGTCTCCAGGCTGTGACCAGGAATGAACCACGTTGCCTTCATGTTGTACTTGTCAAACATCTTCAGCAACCGTTCGACACCAAGCGTGCCGGCAAAGTAGCCTCGACTGATGTCACTGGTCGAGTCTTCTCCTTTGTAGGAGCCTAGCCAGCCTGCTATGGCATCGATGTCAACGCCGTAACCGACAAGCGCACGCTTCTTGCCCATGGTGAAAGCGGCCTCAATCCAGGAGGTTCTGTCGTAGAGTCTGAAAGATCACAATCGCAACAGAGCCAGGACAATCGATGCTGGACAATACAGGAAGGAAAAGTCAGAGCCTAGATGTGATGATACGACAATTCGATGTGACCGGTAGATGCAAGATTAGTTTCGAGCTTCCACTTATCTATCTAATATGGACTTATCGTCGTCATTATGCTTGAAGTGAGTAGCAGTTTGTGTTCTGGTCGGCCGGCAGAATCTCCAAACATGATTCACGATGAGTGGACTTCGAGGCGATGAACTCCAAATCTCGGCTAGCAATGTGATGACGTTGTTGTACCCCGAGAGAAGGAACGTGAGGTAACAGCAGCATTAGCGGTTTAACTACAACTTATCTGTACCAACGCTAGAAGAAAAGACTGATATCAATGCCGAGCGGGTCTACTGCAAAGTCACAATGCCCAAGGTTCTTGGCTGACATCATTCCTGTTTTGGTCGTGTATGATGTTCGGCAAACTTGGGACTTTATCGCTAGTAGCGAAGTTAGGAGGTAAAGGGGTTTGGTATCTGTAGGCAATGCGCAGTGACCTATTAACCGTTTGTGGTGCGTCACAACAGCTATTGTCTTGCCAGTGAGGCACTGCATCGATAGCACACAATGCCGGACAAACACTGCTTGAGGCCCCACCGTCCTTCCTGAGGGGCCTTGGGGCCGCCACTCGAAGAAGCGGTTGGTAACGCGGCAGAATTGAGAATGAGCTCTCATGCAAGCTTAGAGACAAAACAAGCCCAACCAATATGTTTACCAGCCATTGCTCAGTCAGAGGTTATACAGACATTGTGCACCTGGCGATCACTTCGACATATGTGTCCACCGTCACTGTCATCACTGCAGTGAAGACCGCCTCTATCATAGTGGTTAAGACGGTATCTGCTTCCGCTGCAATTCCCACATCGCAGTCACGTACAGTTGCCCTTTACCATATTGCTACCACTTTGATTTTCCTCCTTGTAGGCGCTCGCCATCAACTTAAACAAAATAATGCCCGCTATGGGTTTGGATAAAGACGCGCAATCCGATTTGTGGACCACGTTTAGGGGTATTGCTGTCCCCCCGATGATATGCACACACCAGTCGACACATTAGTCTTTGCGCAGCCAACAAATAGCGTCTCAGACTCAGCATGGAGGACATCTTCAGTAAACCCCACGTTGGCGGTGAGTTCGTTTACATCTCTCACTTCGATAACCAGTTTGACGGCTAATAGCGAAAGCGCTGCATCAAACAGCGGAAAAGCTTTGGAAAACGAAGAGATGGTTGGTATAATCTTTGGTGTCATAGGTCTGATGCTAGCGATATTGACGCTAGCATCAGACCGAAGATTGTTGTCCAAAACCTTGGTGATACACTTTCTAAGGCACGGGAAGTGAGATAGCCATTGACAAGATCAATCTGAGGTGTCCGAGTTCTGAAACCTGCGATTTCCAGCGAATCTTTCAGAGCTGGCTTCAGACCGTTAGCAAGCTGTTTCACGACTCATTTTTGGCCAATGAACTTCATAGCACCTCCAAGCTTGGCGACTTTAAGCACGTCCCGGTAGGTAAGGCTAATCCGAGACCCTCTTTTTGCTGAACCTTTCTCAAAAGATGCTCTGTCTCCAAGCAGACTCCAGTTGACGATGGAATTGGGACCTAGGTCTATGTCTTCTTCAAGCTCGGATATGCCGTGTATTGTGTCTTTATACATGTCTTCAGTTGTGATCAATAGGCTCCTTCGCTCTTGCAGTATACGCCAGTTTGGCTTGGCTTCTCTTTCTCCATGCTGGTTCTTCTTGTAAACGTTGAGGACCGTGTGAGAGGCCAGGCTCACTGTCGCAGTTATGGGAAAATATGCAGGGCCGTCTTCGTGAGGCATGATGCCTTGGCCCGGCTGGTATTCGTTAACGAGACAATGGTTAGGTGCGCCATGAGGTGAATTTGAAAAGACGCCTAGCTGTTTGAACTTGTCGAGAATGATCTTGCTTAGGAAAGCTGGCATAGGAGCTGCGATTAGAGTATCATGAGCTGTCCCCGTTAGCTGTGACGGGAAGGATAACAGCCGACGATGGCTAAGCACTGTCCATCTAGTGCTTGGTAACTTTGAGATCTCTCTTAGAACATACTCTTCCTGCTCTGAAGTGACAAAATCAGGTACATAGAACCCCTTTGCCGGCAGGGAGGGGAGCTGACACGGATCGAGGTTGCAGGGGCTCAGACCCGACATTTCAGGAGGGAGTAAACGTTATGTTGCTTGTGACAATTTAGCGAACAGGCATGCCCTCTTCTCATGGACAATTGTTTGCGGACATCCAAAACCGGCACGCCTACTGCCGAAAACTGCCTTGCAAAGAGCATCTCTCTTGATCAATGATCGTGTGGCATATGGATAAAGTATATATGGTACACTGTGATCTGCGACAAGAAAATAATGGTCAGCCAAAGTGGAGTTAAATCCGTCACTTCTTCAAATCTTCAAATCTACATGTCATCTGCACTATGCCAGGTCTTTTAGCATCACTTGTTGTTCATCGACAGTCATCCCATGAGTTAGATAAGACAGCAGAAGGGAGGTCATCGTACTCGCGTCCGCTACAGGCTTTGATAAAAAGGTTGTGTTTGATTTCTTACAGTATCTAACGTCAAAGACTTCTCTATTCAGCTTTCTCGTGCTTCTACACGCCATGCTTCACCAATTTTGACCAATCAATATCTATTATTGGCTATAGCTAGCATGAATATTTCCGACTCGCTGTATCGGCAAGTACTTCAGGACAGGCAGGACCTGTTCAACAAAGCACTTGCTGACGGCATTTATACGCCTTTCATCTATCCTTGGGATACTTTGCCCGTCGTATGCCTCCTCGTCGGAGTGGCTGTGACGCCCAGGCTCCCAGCAAGACTCAGTACCGTATCCCGCTATCTGCTGACCATCGCATCCGTGTGGTATATGGTAATCAGATGGCCTTACGCAAGGACAGTTGGCCTGACAGCGGGGTATGGCATTGGTCTTACTGCATTCTGGGGAGGGATTATGACTGTCGTGTTGCTTGTCTTGCACGATCCAGGCAAAGACTTCCAGCGTCTAGAAATCAAGAGGAGACGCGCAAAGGAAGCTTCGCTAGCAGCCAATTCACATGGCAATAGCGGCAACGTGCAGAATGGCTTGGTCTCGGAGCCTCAAATGCAGAAAAGCCAGAATGTGGAAAGAAGCTTTCCTGGACCCAGACCAAACTGCGGGTCAAGATATGAATATGTTTGGCAGGGTCAGCCAAGGGACATCTTACACCTTATCGACTGGTCAATTGACCTAATCACGACCTTTAGAGGCATCAACTGGAATTTTCGAATCCCTATTAAGACCTACGTCGTGCCGCCGCCTGAAGGTAACCCTCCAAGGCTAAGCGCCACGGCAATGAAACAAAACGATGGTGCATTGAAACGGCTTCAGCGATCAGCAATATCAAATTTCATATATTACTATCTTGTGATCGATGTCCTGAAGACTTTCATGATGACGGATCCGTATTGGCTAGGCATCGCACCGCTCGATTCACCCACTCCTTGGACGTGGCTTGCGAGACTGAACAACGCTATTCCAGGTGCTGTGAAATTCTTCAGGCTAAGTATTACCATGACGGCGATGGTGACGGCTCTAACTTTGATTTTCTCTTTAAATCCACTGTTTTTTGCGACGGTCCTTCCCAATCTGCTCAGTCAAGATAAGCTGTATGCGACCACTAAAAGTCCGCTGTTTGACGTCTGGATGTACCCACCTCAATGGGGCAATATGCTCGAGACGATTTGCAATAAAGGACTTGGAGGTATGTGGTCGACGTGGTGGCATCAAATGTTTCGTTTTGGTATCTCAGAGCCATCAAAGATACTTATGGAGCGGACGAATCTCTGTCCTCGAAGTTATGTCGGACGGATACTACAACTCTTCATCGCTTTTGGGCTAACTGCCTGTATTCACGCTGCCGCAAGTAGTACCACCTTCTCCATCATTCCTGGGAAGCCATGGCATCCATTCATCTACTTCTCGAGTCAGGCAGTTGGCATCTTGGTACAAACAGAGGCATCACGGCGTCTCAACAGGCTGGTGAGATTCCCAAAGATGGTACGACAAGCAGGCAATTTCTTCTTCGTGTTCACCTTCATGTGGTATATCGGGCCCTATTTATCTGATGACTTTGCAAGATGTCAGATCTGGCTTTTCGAGCCGGTACCTATCAGCGTCTTCCGAGGCATGGGTTTTGGCCCCGGTGATTGTTGGATACCATGGATACAATGGCCAGAAGGTGGGAGGTGGCTGGGTTGGTGGAACGGCGGTCGATGGTATGCTAGCGGACTCGGCATCTTTTGACGTAGAGCTCAAGGCTATAGACTCAAGTCCTCTCAACTGTTTCCAAATTCTACGCTGAGTACTAAGAATATATACGGACAAACTGTGGTTGGCTCTGCAAAGCTCAGATACGTACTCCTGAAACAGACGACGAAGGATACACGCATCATTATTGTGAGGGTGAGGGAGGCAAGTCACGCCCCTTACGGGATGGCGCAAGTGAAACTGCATGTGATGTCATTTTGCCTCGTCACGCGTCTGCTCGCTCGCCATATCAAGGTATAGTGTCATGGAGGTATTTCAATCAGCTCATATAATGTATATCTCCTGGGCGTTATGTAAGAAACAGCTGCGTTTCTTTCGAGTAAGAGGTGCACGAGCCTGAGCTTTTTACGCCTGGAAACATCGGGTTCGAGAGCGCAGATACGCGATAATTATTGCTTATCGTCGCGCCTGCCAATCCTAAAATAGGTTCCGTAAGTCAAAACCCAAAAGGGCCCAGAATAATTGACCGATTGCGATCAGCGCACCAAGCCGAACCCCAAGACTGTGTGCACAGCGGCCGGACTTCGCGGATGCCATCCCCAGAGGGTTCAGTAAGGACACAACACGCCCACTAGTGTGTCGCTCCCTGCAGGTGGAAAATCTGCTTGGTATCCCTCACCGAAGTATCGCGCGACTTTGCGCTTCCCGAAACAGCAACACGCTCCATTCCGTCATCGCAGGCTTTTCACTACATCGTCCGTTGCAGTATATCGTCTGCGACACTATTTGACAGTCGCGACCAAATTTATCGAGGCTGGCGTGGAACACCTAGTACGATTGCTCATTCAAGTCACGCGCCTGACTCGCAGAGGGGGTACATTGTGCCTTTGGGTTCTTGCGACGAGTTGCGCCATTCGCTTGGACACGACTTCTTCGACTCGCCCAGTACTCACAACGCACCTGCCGTGTCACTTTACCTCCCTGAGCAACCGCAGTCGGATTGCGCCTCCTGTCATCGCGTCTCACATCAGTTGCCTGCCCCAAGTCGCTGATGGTGAAGCGCAGACCTCCTCCAATGCAACATGGCCATGCGGGTGCCGGGCGCCAGCGACAAGAAGAGAGTCAAAGTATATGAACTTAGGGAAAATGATTGGTTCGACCGAGGCACCGGCTTTTGCACCGGTTCGCTCGTCAATGTATGTATTGTGAGAGGCAGGCAATACCATAGCCGCGCCTCTCCATACTTGTCGTTTACTAGACTTGGGCTGACACTCTGATCACAGGAAGAGCCGCGCATATTCGTCGAATCGGAAGATCAGCCCGATAAGATGCTACTCGAGACTAGGATCATCAAAGACGACAGTTATCAGAAGCAGCAGGACACCCTGATTGTGTGGACTGAACCAAATGGCACGGATATGGCTCTTAGCTTTCAAGAAGCAGAAGGCTGCGCTGCGATATGGGATTTTGTGCATCAAGTACAGCAACAACTGCTAGCTCTCGCCGAAGACGGCCTGTCCGATGACGCGCTGGACAACATCACGACTTCGTTTACATTGAACCCTCCCGAACTCGGGAATCTTGACGAGGTGGAACAAAACATTCGAGGCGCAAGCTTATCAGGTGCTGGACGCGAAGCTTTGGCGAAATTCCTGATCAAGGAGGAATATCTGCTCAAATTGATAAGGCTCGTGGAGGTCGCAGAGGACCTCGAAAGTTTACCGGATCTGCACAAATTGTGCAACATCATGAAATCGCTGATACTCATGAATGATAATACCGTCATCGAGCATTTGGTCACGGACGACGTTATCCTGGGTGTGGTCGGCGCACTGGAATACGATCCCGACTTCCCAACACACAAAGCGAACCACAGGCAATATCTTTCAGACGATTCGCGGTTCAAAGAAGTGGTTGAAATCAAAGATGAAAATATAAGAAAGAAGATTCGGCAGACTTGGAGATTGCAATATTTAAAAGATGTTGTGCTCGCCCGGATTCTGGATGACCCGACGTTTGGCGTGCTCAATTCACTCATCTTTTTCCATCAAGTAGACATTGTTCAGCATTTACAGTCAAACGGCCCTTTTCTAAGGGAACTGTTTGGGATTTTCACGACGGACAAGGAGGACATCAAGCGCAAGGAGCAAGGCGTTCATTTCATTCAGCAATGTTGTGCCATCGCAAAGACTCTTCAGATGCAGAACCGGGCCACTCTGCTTAACAATTTCATTTCGAACGGACTTTTTAGCGTCATCGCGTTCGCCGTCAGGCATCCGAGTGCCTCTATGAGAACAACGGGAATCGAGATTCTGGTAGCCCTTTTGGACCACGATCCTAATATGATGCGGGGTTATATGCTCAAATCTGTGCACGAGAAGCGGGTACCATTGACAGACACTTTGATCGACCTGCTACATGTCGAGACAGACCTAGGGGTTAAGAACCAGCTAGCAGACGCTATTAAGATACTGCTGGATCCTCAACCTCCGCAGCAAGAAGGACCTGCTAACAGACCTGGAGGAGAATACATGACGAAGATGACAAGACCACAGCTAACACCAACGCAAGCTGCCAACGAGCAATTTGCCCAAGACCACTTCGATCGATCATGCAAGAAGCTCTTCATCCCTCTGAAGAACTTGGAACAGCGAAATGATATGAACATGTCGTACCAGGAGATGACGCTCTTCACCTACCTAGTGGAAATACTGACATTTTTTGTACGGCAGCACTCGATGCGAAGTCGACCATTTGTCTCATCTGACGCGCTCGCTTCGAGAGTTGCGCAACTCCTGCAGGCTCCACAAAAGCCGCTGAAGTTGACTGCTCTAAAGTTTTACAGGACTTGCGTTACTCTTCAAGACCAGTTCTATACAACGCAGGTCTTGAAAAGCGATGCATTTGATGCTATACTGGACATCGTGATTGAAACAATGCCAAGGGACAACCTCCTCAACTCTGCTTGCCTAGAGTTATTTGAATTTGTTTGCAAAGAAGCCATCAAGCCAGTGATTACCCAACTTGGACAAAACTGCCGCCTCAAACTCCAAGAAATTACCTACGTCGATACCTTCCAACGAATACTTATAAAATTCGACCAACTAAATGGCCATGACCCTGACCTGATCTTGTTCAGCCAGGAGGATGACACAACACCAATTAACCGCCGACAGATGACCAATCAGTGGGCTCTGCAAGATATGGACGCTGAGCAAGAAGCCTATTTTAATACTTCAGACGATGAAGAAGATGGAGCGGTTGCGGACATTACCCAGCAGCCAATTACCGATAAGATGCAGTGGCAAAGAAGGCGACTTCGCTCGGAGGTGACCAATGGGAGTAACTCACCAACGCAGAAACCATTAGTTGACTACCCCGACGATGATGATGAGGACGAGGAAGCGCATACGCCTAAGACTCCTGCTACTCCAGAGAGCGAGAAAGAAAACGCTGTCGCTAGTCGTACGGGTGAATGGAAGCTACAATCCTCACCAGATTTGAAAGAAGACTTGCAACATCCACCTGAAAGACTAGCCGAAAAGCGAAGAAGACAAGGTGATGAAGATGAAGATGAACTCGATAAATTGTCGACTGGTGTGAAGAGAAGGAATTCAATATCAAGCACCACGAGCTTGGCATCCGGCTCTTCGCTCCGTCGCAAGAAGGGCTTTTTAAGGTCCAAACAAGCTGATCAATGCGCAAGTTCTGGAGACCAACCTGAAGGGAAAAAGCCAAAGAAAATCGCAATCAGCCTGACTGCGAATAAATCGGATGACTCGACCAGTGAGAAGGACTCAATGGAGCGACATAAGAACAAAACTAAGTGATGACCTGACGATCCGATGCGCTTTATTGGACGAACAATTCTTCGATGTCACAGTGTTGTTCCAGGACAGAGTTCCAGAGAAATTGAGACTCATACAACCATTGAGCAGCAAGGATTTGGAACGAGAAGCGATGTGGCATTGATGCATGCAGCTGTTGCTCAGAGCTGGCCTGCAAGGACGCGTCCAAGACGACGGTGCTGATTGAGCAGATTCGTTTAGAGCTTGCAGGAAGAAGCCGCATTTCTTTCCTCAGGGTATAGGATTTAGCGCGATACATATTGTGAGATCACCTAGAAGTGCATTGCATGAGATCGAAATCTACAACATGACAAGTCAATCTGCGAAGACATACAGCCAGTTCTCATATGGCACCCGTCCGAAAGCTGCAACTGAATCTACTCCTGCAGTTGGCTCTTCTGGCACAGAGACTTCAATGTGGGCCTGGTGTAGACGACTATGGAGTACATGACTCATGCAATAATGGTCACTGGTCGACAATCGATTGTCAGATCCAAAAGGGCCATTCAAGTTAAGCGCAATCTTCCGTGGGTAGGTTTGCCAAGACCCATCCTTTCATTGGTGGCAACGATATCCACAATGACAACCTGTTTCCGCGAGACAAAAAGGTCGTTTACATCCCACATGAGCAGCCACAGAGAGTGTACCCTAGTTCCGCAAATTTAGACAAATAGCCACTCTTCGTTGATCCTCTTCTTTTTCTTGTCACAAAGTTGTGTCACCGTACATATGCTGTTTGGCACATCGATATAACCAGAGAGTGAACGACTTCTAGAGCTTTGCGTTCACTGTGCTCAAAAAGCTCTGTTATTTGCCTTTTGAGCTTGCGACGACGGCAACGAGAGTTTTCTCACGACGCCTAATAGTTTTTCAATAATAGCCACAATCCTTGCACGAATAATACGGCATCATGGACAAGAGCAACAACTTTAGCACTCACGCGAGCAGCGTAGACTTTGGCACCAGCGGCGAAGCTTCCTCTTCCACATCGCCAACTCACGCATTCGATCATGGGGCTCCTGAGGTGATCAGCGACGACGCACAAGCTACAAACACCAACGCTATCCTCACTGAGAATGACAAGAAGCAGCTAAAAATGGGCGACAAGCTGCTCTATTTTAAGACGAAAGAGTTCTGGTTCATTCTCGCATTAGGCCAAATTCTTGCCCTTTGCATCACTGGTACCAACACCTTGTCCACTTTCTTGGTCATCGAAGGAACTAGTATTCCAGCATTTCAGAGCTTGTTCAACTACGTATTGCTTAATTTCATCTACACTGGTTTTACAATCTACAAGTATGGAATCAAGGGTTGGGGGAAAATGCTGTACAAGGACGGCTGGAAATACCTCATTCTATCATTCTGCGATGTCGAGGGCAACTACTTCACTGTTTTGGCTTACCGATATACTACAATCCTCTCAGCGCAGCTCATCAATTTCTGGGCCATTGTGATTGTGGTTACCGTTTCATTTATCTTCCTCAAGGTTCGCTACCATTGGGCTCAGATCTTGGGCATTATAATTTGCATTGGCGGTATGGGTATCCTCCTTGCATCTGACCACATTCAAGGAGTCAACGGCGGAGACATCAGCTCTGGCAACCAGCTCAAGGGTGACCTCTTTGCACTTGTTGGCGCAACGATGTACGGTCTCAGCAACGTTTACGAAGAGTGGTTTGTGTCCGGCCGACCGCTCTACGAAGTCATTGGCCAGATCGGCTTCTGGGGTATCATCATCAACGGCATTCAAGCCGCTATTTTCGATCGCGCCTCTTTCCGAAGCGCAACCTGGAACAGCAAGGTTGGCGGCTACATCACTGGATATACCCTTATCCTGTCGCTCTTTTACACTCTCGTACCCATCCTTTATAGACTTGCGTCGGCAGCATTCTTCAACATCTCACTTTTGACTGGCAACTTCTGGGGCGTTATTATTGGAACGGCTGTGTTTGGATATACGGTGCACTGGATGTACCCGATCGCATTTACGTTGATCATGGTTGGACATTTTGTGTATTATCTAGGAAAGGGTGTGCTTGGGGAGGCGAAGAAGGCTTGGCTCGGTGAGCATCAGGAGAAGGGTGTTAGCGGATTATTCACTGCTAGAAGGAAGATTGAGCGAGGTCAGGTATCCATTGAGGCGCCTGCTGAGGGCACGAGGCGGGGCGAGGCGCACGAGAGTGCCGGCGTAGTGTGAGCATGTTCCGTCTTCTGCGCTATTGTCGTGAGTACTGCGCTCTGCCTTCAGAAAGCGAAGATGAGCGAAGCTCACCCCTCGTCGCTACCGTTACTGATTAGGGAAATCTTCGTCCATTCGACCTTTGTTCTAGCGCTCCAGAAATCGGCCTGTTAACAAAGACACTCGACAAAGTCATATCATTCTGCGCATCAACGGCTAGTCGTCTTCCACGTTCCTTATCCCCTACGGAATAGAGTAGCATAACTAAATACAGGATCTCCCAGGCGAGATCCGTCCGGTGCAGCCTTGATCAACAATTGGCGAGCTGCATAGTAGTCAACGCAGAGAACGGCTGGTCTATGCGGTAAGCTTGGGCGCGCCGTTAGTTTAGCTTTCGTACCCGTTCCTCCTAGACGGCTACACCTTAACGATAAGTAACGGCAGGTTGAACCCATTGTATCGTCGCTGTAAGTGAGCAATCGCCTTGAACACAACAAAAGTCGATCCAACCAGCAAAAGGTAGACAGCTGGCTGAAGCTCCGTGATACATTTGACGCACTTTCTCAATCTTCGATGTCCTCGCGCAATCACACTCTTGTTCGGAAAGTCACGTCGAACACACGCAGAGTGCTTTCCGGCTGAACTGTACTTCTGAGCCAGGCTCCAGCGGGCGGTGCAGTGCTAGTGTGCCGTACATGCACGATGTGTGCTGGACTCCGTTGACAATCGGGCCAATACACGAGCACTCTCATTGTTCTTGAGCCATATAACCCTATTCGAACTAGTAAGTTCAAGTCATTCGATGACAAGCTAATTGAGGAGGACTTGGTGGCTGGTTATCCAAAGGCACACCGTCCGAGATATCAATGAATATTGCGGTAGCTCAAGCGATACGAAAGTGCTCTAATAAGCCAAGATATCGCATGGTAGTGAGGATCTCACGATACGCGATACCCAGCTCCGACCAATAGTGGCTACCAGGGATCTAGACCCAAATACATGAGTGTAGCATTCGAGCTCTTTCCGCCGCCGACACAAGGCTAAAAGCACCCTACAAAACGAGAGACAACATGTTACACCTAGTGGTCATGCCGGTAACCTGAGCAAAATGCCCCTGTATCTGATGCAGAAGGATTTGACACCGCCTGAGGATTAGGAAGTCGAAAGAGAACATGCATTCTCTGGCCCTCGAGCAGCGATATGGGAAGCTTCAGAGACTTGAGGTGACGACGCATAACCATGGCCGTTGTCCCATATGAGACTGTAATGAATTAGCCGCACCGGACAAGTATGACCATATTTTCTGTGCTTACGGTTTCTGATCTCACTCCCTTAACACTAAACTTTCGTATTCACAACGCATCAGGTTGACAGGTCCCGACCCTCCGAGTCTGACTCTTTTCCTTCGAGAACGGTATGAATTCTTTGGCACAATCGGGATGCGACCCAATTGCAGATTCTCGAGCTCGAGGACTGTTGTATGGAACCCACTAGGCGGTCAAGCAGCCTCAAGTAGGGTACGGCTTAATCCACCCTTTCAATCTGTTTCCTGGATCGAGTCTAGTTTTCACCTGCCTCAATTTCGGCATGTGACCCCCATACACCCTCTCAATATTGTGAAACTCCTCCAGCGTGTTCGGCACAACGTCCAGATCATCCATCGATTTGCCTACGATCTTTTCTGGACCTTCCATTATATACCTCCTGGCTTTGTCGCTAACCTGCTTCGAACTATTCGGCGCACAGCCTGTTCCGAGCAGTATCATGTGTTTATACCCAACAGGTCTTGGCCAAGCACTGCTGCTACGGCCAGTCAAGTTGTCTTTGCAAGAGAAAAGCTCGTAGATGAGGCAGCCAAAATCTGAGACAGAGTCCGGCTCATCGAGCATAGACGTCCACCAGTCAAAGGATTTCAAGATCACTTCCTCGGTGATATCATTTTCGCCGGTGCATGCGATGGCAGTCCAGTATGCTTCTGATGTTCCTCGGAGGTCGTCGAAGTGTCCTGATCGCCGAGGTCAGCACGCTATAAGGGGAGATGCAATCAAGCAATGCGAGACGTACCTTGCATTCTACTAACGTCTCGCAGTGTCATATCACCTTTCGTATGGTCAATGGCACCTTCAATCTCGAGAGCCCAGTTGAACGCTTGCCGTCCGTCCTTCTCACCTCGGGCATCAAAGGCGTGTATTACCAGCATGTCCATAGTGGCACTGATAGCCGCCAGCAATTCCTTCCTCAACACATACAGAAACATCGCCGTCTTCTCACTCAAAGTCCCAGCTCTACCTTGCTCAATCATGGACATGACCCCCGTGGCAACCTCCACAGCCTTTGTCCGCGGAATCAAGATAGGCCCGGCCCAAAGCCTGCCGTTTTCGGGGTAAAACCGAGCTCGAAACTTGAATTGCGTGACGATGGCGAAGCCAGTTTCAGTGCCACGGAGAGACCACATCAGATCGGGATCTTTTTCGGCAGCCCAGAAGTGCGAGCCATCGGCGGTAACGACGTATGCGTCGAGGAGATTGGAGGGATCAGAGACGCAGCCGTATTCGGAGGAGAGCCAGGAGAAGCCGCCGCAGAGGGTGGAGCCTCCGATGCCAATGGAGGGTGTGCGAGCGGCGACGACTGCGCATGTGTTAGCGACGCTGAAAGTGGTCTGTTGCAAAGCATACTTGTCCAATCTGGTGCTAAGGCTTCCATGCGGTCGTAATAGCTGCGCCAGGCGCCGCCCGCGCCAAGAATGACGAATTGGTCCTCCTTATTGAATTCGAAGTCGTCGAAGGCGGATAGGGAGATAAGGACGTCAGCGGCAGATCCTGAGCCGAAGCCTTGGCTACGGACTGCGTAATCAAGGTCTGTACCGTGGAGATACTTGACAATATTGGAGAGTGACTCAATGGAAGTAGGACGGAGGACAAGACGTGGTTTCTTGTCCTTAGCAGTTGACCATATCTGGGTGTTAGAGATATAGTCGGCGGCGGAGACTTCGAGAATTTCTGAACGGCCAACGAGGTTGGACAGCTCAAGTAGCTGTCCTTTCAAAGCTGGTTGTGGAATTTCCGAGGCGTCGCCCATACTTGATCAATACGAGTGTTTGAAGTGATTTATAGGAGGGTGTTGAGCTGCGAACCACGTGAAACGGCTGATCAGACTTTGAGTTTTTACTCACAACGGGGTTGTACTCGTCAATTTTTGATTGTTCTCAGGCGAAGTTGTCGACCTGAAGATAGGACCCATATATATACACATATAGCGCATTGTGGCAAGCAATAAGACGGTCTCGAAGTCGGGAAGCCTAATCAGGTTACACCCCCAGCGCCACATGATTGGTCAGGATTCAGACACTACTACACAATCCTTTAGCTCTCACTTGCTGTACCTATTGACAAATATGGCTTTCAGCCAGGAGGCCTTATTAACAGTATGAAACCTTCCCTGTGTTATGAGAATGTACAAGTTCCGAAGCCGGGTGATATAATCTTCTGTTCCAATAGATTATCAACACGGTCACATTGGGTTTCGCCTCATGAATTCGTTTGGTAGACTGAGGAAGCTATTTGCGGCATGCGCTCAGGGGCTTTCAGCTCGAGGACCATGCAAGACGGCGCTTTTGTAAGCACAGCCTCTGGGGACTTGGTGGAGGGGAGCGCGGTGTGTATGTTTTGGTGGAGCTTGTCACTGGCTGTGAGCATAGTGTACAAGAGTCAGTGCCAGCTGTTCGACGACCCGCAAGAATTAGGCGGCAGCATAGTCGGCATTACTTCCATTACAGCAAAATGTCATTTTGCGAATGAATAGTGATCATATACAGGCAAAGGGTCTTGCACCTCTGAGACCAGAAAACACCTATATGGAGGTTGGCCCCGAGGAAGAGAACGTTTTAGGTTACAAATTGGCATGCAGCACGTGACCCATATCGCTCAACGCGCACCATTAGTCTCCCTTCGATTTACAAAGAGATAGTACTCGTACAGATCAATACCTAGTCGACCAATAGCAGAGTTCAGCAGCGACTTGATTTGCAGTCAGTATTGGGACCATCACTAGTCGATTACTACCGCTTTGGATTGAGTCTCAACGGCTTTGCAACCCAGGGACTGCTCAACGAAACGAAATGTCTGTGTCCCAATTTAGGACTTCCTCCACCTACGGTCTGTTGCTTGGACTCGGGAAAACAAAACGCCCTTAACACGTACGAGCATTTGCAATGACCACTCGACTCCACAAGTCTCTGTCTAGACATAGCAGGTAAGACAATGTACAAACATGGCTTTTTCACAGATTCCCTCTCGCCATCTGTTCCCTCTCGATAGCCTCAAACAACGACTTAAAATTGCCTGCGCCAAACCCACTGAAATTGTTGCGATATATGATCTCGATGAAAACGGTCGGTCGGTCCATAAGGTGCTTGGTGAAGAGCTGCAGCAGATACCCATTCTCATCAAAGTCAATCAGGATCCCCAACTGCTTCAGTCTCTCGAAATCCTGCGTTATTTGAAGACCAGCCTTCTTCAGTCGCTTTTCCATCTGCTCATAGTAGGTGTCAGGCACTGTAATAAATTCGATACCTCTTTCTTTGAGATTGGTGACATCTCGGATGATGTCCTCTGTTCGAAGAGCAATGTGTTGCACGCCAGCGCCGCCATAGAAGTCAACGTATTCTTCTATCTGCGACTTTTTCTTGCCGACTGCTGGTTCATTAATGGGCATCTTGATGCGTTCATCAGGACTGGCCATGACTACAGACTTAAGGGCAGACCAATCCGTACAGATATCTTTGTCGTCAACAGACCAAAATCGGTGGAATCCAAGGACTTTCTCATAGCTAGTGAAGTTGTTAGCAAGCGTGAGTTCGATAGCGGGAAAGCACTCACTAATCGCAGGCGTTGTCCATCTCATTCCAGTCCTGGTTGCCCACACAGTGGTCAATCACCTCCAGCCCGACAGTTGGGAGATACTTCGACAAGGGTTCCTGTTCGATAATGGTTCTGAAGCCAGGCAGAAAAGATCCTCGATACCCGTGTTTCTCGATAAGAGTATGTGCTGCGGAGGTTAGCTGCAGAACCATGTCCAACGAGGATTGACTTACTGGTATCACCGTACGTCTGAATTGTGGCCATCTTTACCACCCCATACTCATCCTCTATTGCTGTTGGTGCACCGACTGCACGAGCTCCTTTTGAGACTGCTGCAGAGTACAAAGCCTCAACGTCGTCGACCTCAAAGCCAACGTCCTTGACAGCATCACCATGTTGCGTGAGATGCTCATGGATTTCTCTCAGCAGCGTTCGGTCGTCTTTCGATAAACTTTGCTTCTTGCTGTTTGGAGCGTGAAGTGGCGAGGTAAATACAAAGACTACATTGCCGTTGCTCACAACGTGCGAAGCAACAGCTCTTGAACCAGTTTCTAGACCACGGTATGCGATTCTCTGGAACCCCATGCGTGTCACATAGAACGCCGCAGCTTGTTTCGCATTGCCGACGTACCAGTGGACGTTGTGATATCCTTGGTACTGGCTGAGTTGTGGTTGTTGAACTGCTGGTGCTGATGACTTGATGGGCTGGTCATAAGTCGGTTTGGAAAGGAGATGGCTTGCAGTTGGTGCTGCTTCTACAGCTACAGGTGCCATGATGGATAGTTTCTGGTGTTTAAGGTATTGTATCGTGATCCTGCTGGCACAGATTGATGTTTGAGCTTCTACGCTGGAAGTAGGCTGACGAGATATATAGTGATGCATTCTCCCCACTCCACGTTGGACTGAGCCTTACTACGGCCATTTCGTGTCATCAGACCCAGTAATTCAGCTCCAAGCCTCTTCTGGTATGTTGACCTTGCCTGCTTGCTAATTGGGCATTTCGGTCGCACAGGCCTCCTCCCTTGGGACGGTCCCGTTCGGCTATTGCCGGAATATAGCCCGGGTATTATTGAATCCAAATTTCCGGTGCAACATCATCGAAACACCGCTTTGAAAGCAGGTAGTCTAGGATTTCCTGTTATAGTGGCTAGGTTCTGCTCGAGTGAAGTACTCAGGTTTGTCTAGCTTCTCAATTCTTGGCAGCTCAGAGCCTCACGAATATAAGTCCAGCACATCTTCCAGCTATTCACCCGCTCAGCACAATCAACTGAACCCAGCTCAGCCTGTTACAGCATATCACCTTCTCCATCTATTCCTCGCATCTAGAACTTGTCACCATTACGATTGTGCAGACCTGCTTGACGTGTACATGTCCTCAGCAACTCAAGTGTCGCTCTCTCACAACGACAATCGGGTTCTTTCGGCGCTTTTTGACCCAGAAGCATCACTTGACTGTAGCGCCAGCACGAATATTCGCGAGCCTAAGGCGCCGGCGTTGAAGACCCCGATATCCATCCTCCAGGCAGAACAAAGCGCTATCCGGCTGCTCAATACAGCTACCCCATCCCAACAAGATGTCGAATTAGCAATAACTGAACTCACCAGCCTAATCACGTCCAACCCATCCTACGCCTCCGCATACACAAACCGCGCGCAAGCATACCGCTTGCTGCCCAATTCAGACACCGATGCCTCAGTACTCTGCAACATCCTCTCGGACCTAGGGACCGCAATCACCCTGGCCACGCCTACATCGCCGGTCGTACCCGTTTCAGGCAGCGATGCCCGCGTCCTGGCCTCCGCACACACACATCGAGGCTATATCTACATGCGCGCTAGCACAAACCCGGCTTACCGAGAGCTGCTAACATCAATCGACCTTTCAAGCGCGCCGCGCGGGAGCACGGCGGCTCAATTCGAGGAGTTGGCCAGCAAAGACTTCGCAATAGCGGGCCGGTACGGGAACAAAACGGCACGCGACCTTGCGGTCAAGACGAACCCGTATGCAAAGCTGTGTGGGCAGATTGTGAGGGAGGCATTGCAGAGGGAGATTAAGGAGTACTACGAGAGCGCTGGAGCAGCGATTGGTGATGGTACGCATTGAGCGTCAGTCAGCTGGTTTCACCGACTCAAGACCTCAGTGCCCAATACGGACGAGACCTGCTACGATGCGGATAGCGGCCGGAACCAAAGCCTTTGTAGCGAGCCCCTCTTTCGTGTCACTTACAGATTGTTGGTACGTGATCCGGCGGATGCGGGAGGAAATGACGCTATCCAGGGGAAAGGGCAATGCTGATTGGTTGCCTGCTACAAACGGAAGCCGAGAGTAACCGGATTGTTGCTTATGTGTTATTCAGGCCTAAGCTTGTATCGTCAAGATCCCTGTAACAAGTGAAAGCTCTCGTTCGTCGTATGCAATTATAGATCTATCCCCTGTCAGTCAAGCTTGTTCTATGAAGTATCACGTGACGTCGAGACGCTGAACAGGTACTGGCTTGATTCTCTTTTCGTTAATCAGGCGATTGGATCAAGCACTTGCCATATCCCCGCTGATTGGCAGGCTTGTGAGTGCTTTATTCGTTGCAGAAATAAATTGTTTAAAGACTTGCGGCGTGGACCTAGCTCAATCGTGCACGTGCAAGCCTTGAGCCGGTACGAGATGGACGGACGATAGACTCGTAACACCATCACTACTTCATGGCAGCCTACCGAGTCCGACAACAAAGCACACAATATTGCGATTTCCTAAGAGGGTCATGACACCTCGCAGCGAAGCTTGACACGTACCTGCAGGACACCTAGAGGACCGAGGAGTTTAACAATGGCACGGAGGGTCATGTGACTACCTGTAACGCTGGCACGAGATGATTCATGGCCATCTTGGACTCTAGCATAAACAGTGTTGGAGCATCTCTCCATAACGCCGTTTCTCCCCTCTTGGGTTGAGGGCAGCTTCCACTGTCTGAGGTAGCTGATCGCGCTTCCTTCATGATTGATATCGTACCCTCAGCTCGAGGTTCTGAGTCGTACTTTCCTTCCGCGCTTCGCTTGGACTTCCCTACCCATACCTAGTAGTAGTTCGTCTCTTCCCGAGCCACATCAGCCCTAGTGTACTCCTCGAGCTCGATCGCGGCCTACCGCCGCTGTGACGGTTGCGTGTCCCTAACGATTGCTGGCTGTGGCTTGGCCTAGTTACAGCCAGATTGTAACTGTTTGTTCGGTCTTTGCCGGTCATTGTAATCGGAGCCTGCGGCAGACGGCGTCTGCTTGCTCTCACGGTTAGCGAAGATACCCTGTGTATCCAACGGAAATTTAGCACTTTAAAGCCTTGTTTGACCAAAAATGTCCGTTCGATCTTTCCATTGTCTCTTCCTCACTCGTCATCCACGAAACGATTAGCTAATCTTCCAAAGACTGGTACTTCGTAGTGGTCCAATGTATCCACGTCAAGGTAGGCACGCCGCGCCAGGAACAACATCAGTCCCAGGTCTAGTATAAATAATACCCAGCTCAGAAATTTCGACCAGGCTAGAAGGAGATGTAAGAGGAAGATTGTCGTAAACAGCATACTCCCTGTTGGACCATGAGCCGAGTCCCAAAGGATCTTGGAAACTTCTTTACTCACCCTGCCAACTATGAAACCTCACATAATCACTCTTGTGCTCTAACAACAGTAGTATTACGCCTCCCGCCGGCGGTAAAAGCAGATAAGGCAGCATAGCCTCGTAGTCCAGCCGCATAGGCAAGCTCGTTTGGAAAGCTTCCAGGTTGCGCTCCCGCTGCTCGTGCCCCGATGGCTCGTTTTGATGATTGGAGAAGCTGTCGGGAGGCGGCAGGGGCTGCGATGTGACTTCACTGATGTTGCGCGAGATGTTGGACGGGCGTAGGGGTGGTGAGCGTGCTCGGGCGTATTCGACGGAGGTTCGGGGAGACCTTAGGGGTGGTGAGCGGGCTCGCTCTCTAAGAATTGATTAGATGAGGTTTCCGAATAGACAACACTGTTGCGCACATTTCTGGAGCATCTTGGTAGGGCGCGAAGTCGCTTGCCATGATCGTGGTCTCGAACCGTTGCGTCTACAACTCGATGACCGCGAACTGTCCCCAGAATCCAGAGCTTCAGGATGAAGACGGCATGCCTGCTCAGCAACGCATTGATCACAATGTTTCACGACCCTTTGCGGATAGCTCGTCAAGATGGTCGAGAAGATGAATGCCTCGTGGTAAAGACACACCCAAACGGAAGCTGCGGTTTTGTGAAGCACGATCGGCAAGCGCAGAGATTAGCCTTAGTTTACAGGGTCAAAGCAAGGAAGAGAAGACAGCACCACCAATGATGGTGGCGCATTTTCAACACTCAACAGCGTGAATATTGCTTTTCGAATATGTACCATGTTACACGAGGGATGCGACGCGTTCAGCAGTCATAGAAGGGCAACCCCGCGCATGCAGAGATGTTGATTATGTCTTCCCACGCACCCCTCGAGTACGGCCGACGTTACTTGTACCTCTCCTTGAAGACGTGGACGGCGCTCTTAGCATACTGGTGTTCACAGAGCTGGTGGCAGGCGTGGAAGCTGTTGATGTGCTTGCTCCTCTGGACACGCCTCGCCCTCGACCTCTAGTCGTTTTGGACGCTCGGGCTGCAGCTTCTGCACGTCTCCTTTCATCCTCTTCAGCTTTCCGAGCAGCTGCCGTCTTCCGCTCTTGCTCTTCTTGCTCGCGTCGTTCTGCCGCATACTGCTTGGCCTGAGCTTCCTCTTCTATATCGACTATGTCTTGGCTTGCTCCTTGCCAAGAGGGGTCAAGTATCAATCTCTGGTTGTGCTCTGTCTGTGACAGTATCTTTGTCCACGTATTCAGTAATTGTCCAGCAGCCCTGACTGTTGAATTTACAGTCTGGTATCCATTAGGTCACTGCGACTGCGAAATATAACTTCCACCATTCTTACCTTCATGTTTGATTTTGCTTTTTCCAAACTCGCAAGCACTCCTTCTATGGCCTCATTAACTTTCTTTACACTCGCCAGCTCCTGGCGCAGTGCATTTTCACGAGATTTCTCAACCTCTGCTCCTGATTTCGAGCCCGGTACCCCTTGGTTTGCGCCTATGTTTTGAGGTCTGCTTGCGGCTTTCACTCTCGAGGGCGACTGCTCGTTCCCCAGCAGCAACGAGTCATCATTCGTAGCCATCGTTCTAAATGTGACAAGCGAAACGTCTGACAGTCCTCAACTTCTATGATAGTGATTGAGCATCTATCTCAACGTCACCCCTGTCCACAGAAGAATAAACATAGAAATTGTTTATCAGATGATGCAATTTAGCACTTTACGCGGGTTGACGCGTTATGAGAGCTGGCACGCCCCTTAGCGTTCGATCTAACTAAGAGCCAAGATTGATTGGCTGTCGGAGAGTTTTGAAGGTCGTAATTCCAGCCACCGCTCCTGTTCTGAAATCGAACCCAACCTCATGCTTTCCTGCATCGTCATTCTCAGGGTGCGCAACGTTGCCAGATTCCCTGTGGCTGACCCTTTTGCTCCCACCTCATCATACCTCCCTACAGTATATGCTAGATTCACATTCTCTCGTATGCGCATTCTGTAGCAGGATATTTTGTACGATTCGACTCGTTCGCACAAGAAGTGAATTGACGACATTCTGAACAATTGCAAAATCCGAATCGGCGCCGGACAAACAATCCCAAACAACACTTTGACAAAGCCTCGTTTGCTGCAGTCGCATGTCAGTTACCGACATGGCCACGACACCTCCTGCCCAGATCAGGGCTGAAGCCCACACCCCGCCGACACCTCTACATGGAAGCGCTTACCATTCAAAACCTTCACCTTCACGATACAGCGCACGACTAGCTGCAAAGAAGGCACCCGATTCTGCAGAACCTTCTTCTCCGCGGTCGCCGAAGTCATCTCGTACACCACGCTCTCCACAACACTCAAGCTTTCACTCCGAGGAGTCACTATCGCAAGTCACTCCAGAGCGTAGGTTCAGGCGTCATATACGGGTGATATCGCCAGCATCGCCCAAATCAGGCTCGCACACCTACAGTTCTCATCAGCCAAATCCTTCATACCTTTCAGCAACGACAGTCCTGTCAGAAGGCATGCTACCGACACCTGTCAAAACACCACAAAAGAAGCACGTCCCGAAGTCCAGTATGGCTGGCCGGGCACTCTTTCAAGATCAGCCCAATCAGCTATTCCCAAGTCCTCGAAAGTCTCAGAAGAAGAAGAAGCGGCACAATGGCTTTTCTCTGGAAAGTGTCTCTGAGAACAATCCTGAGCAGAATGATATACAAATTCATATCGACTCCCGAGATCAGGTGCCCGAAGTCGACGCGAGCGAGGAGAATCCATTTCACTTCCCCGAACCACAATCAAAGAAGCGCAACGCCCCGCCAAGTCAAAAGGTTCCAGGTACTCCAAAGCGACGCAAGGTGAGCGAAGAGAAGGCCAAAACGAAGAAGGCATTGGACCCTCAAGTTGAAGATGCAATCACGAAGGACGAGGGTATGGTCTACGTATTGTGAGTTCTAGGGCTGTTGATTGCATTAGTCTGCGAAAATAAACTAACATGATTGCAGTCGAGGCAAAAAGGTCTATCGCCGATTCGAAGATGCAGGTGACGAAGAAGAGGTCATCGATCCTGAAGAACTCGGGCTTCTCGAACACGAAATAAACGGGAGAGACATTGTCAAACCACTTAAGACACTTACTCGAAAGTCTATCAAACCTCGACGACTCTTCCAGGAGACCAGGTCGAAGACATTACCGAAACAGCAAGCATCCCACAGCGACGAGGAAGCTGAGACAGAGATTGAGGATAATCGAGCTGAGCCAGCTAAGATTGACGACGACATGCCAAGTCCGTCGAGAGCTACGAGGTCACGCAAAAGCAATACGCATAGTGACTCTCAGGGGAGCAAGAAAAGTAGTCCATTTGATACTTGGCCACGGCTCAAGTCTGGCCTAAGATCTAGTGGATCTGTACCGGCAAGCAAAAGCAGGAAGAGGACTGCTGCTGAGGCTTTAGAGCTCTAGCTCTGGCCTGCTCCAGCATGAAGCATCGAATGAAAACGACTAACTGGACTGACGTTGCGCGTTAGAGAAGGTTCTTCTCGGAAATATCCAAGAAGGCTGGCAGGTCGATATAATTGGGCATTTTGTGAGAGAGCAAGAACGGGACAATAAGTTGTGCATCTGTAAGAGAAACTCCATCCTGGGCGTCGTCGAATTGTAGCTTTAATCGTCGAACCGACCTTTGATAGGCACCGGAAGATTAGTGCCAGTGCAAACAGCATCATTTCTTCATCCCTGCCTAGGGTATCCCATAGTTCCAACATACTGTTGCTGAAGCCTTCTCAGAGACGTTAATCTCGATCCTTTCTGTCCAGAATCCCACAATTGTGTACTTAGCCCAGGATCAAATAGCAATTCTTCTTTCAACGTACATCCTCGTTGAGAGTCACAAAAGCTGAAATTCGAGTACACTGAAGCAATTAAGTTAGCGAGTCGTAACTCAAGCTCTCAGAGAACGAGACGAGCTCGGTGCAAAACGTTGCACTGAAGGGTTGACCTCACTGTTGTCGTCCATGCTATCCTCAATCTACAACTTTCAGTCCATGTCCATTGGTTCACAAACACCTTCTCATCAATGGTGGGACATTTTCTCCAGCGCGATCACCAGACTCGGAGTCGTCACGGCTCACACCAGCAGTGCCAAAGCACGATTGAGAGCCACTATGTCCGTCCCAGGTAAGCTCTCCCAGAGCCCCCTTCGAAATCAAACAACGTGCGCGCTACACCAATCCCACGCAGTCAGCCCAAACTCCTCCCCATAACTGGCAATTCCACGCTCCCCTTATCCGCCTACTACCTCTTCCGCCAGTTCCGCGGTATCTGCCACCACCTTCAACCCTACAAAATGGATTGAAGGCCCATCCTTCCACGCCGAGGCTGGCGACCTTGGCGCCGTCTCCAGGGCCCGTAGGGTTCCAGGAGGCCGATTGGCCATCTTGGGACGCAGGGGTTTGTTGCGCGATTAGTTGCGTATGCTGCTTGGCTTGTTAAGGGTTGTCGAGGACTTATGATGTGCAGGATGAGGCCGGATGGCAAGGCATGGGACTCAGGTGAGGTCGGCAACCTCAAGATGGAGGAGACATGTGAAGCACAATAGTACTACGCACACGCTGTAGCTTTATCATACATGACTGCACAGTCAGCAGCTCGACCTCCTCCCATGATATGTTCACTTGCTGCCTCGAAGGTGCGTTGGTAAACATCGCCACGTTGATAATAGTGCGTAGAAGTGGCTAACAGTTTTCAGCTAACCCGCCATGGACAAGAACGTTACAGCGAAGGAAACGCTGCCGTGCGAATACACGAAAGCTCTAGGCAAGCATCATGTTTTGGTGTCATAGATATGGAATGAATGACTGTGACAATATATTTAAAATGTTACCAATAGCAGAGGTATATTAGGAAAATTACTCAAACGCCGAGATACAAAGGCCAAGTCTCCAGCCGCCGATGCCTAAGGAGGCTCAAAGCCACATTGGACAACCAGGAACCATCCGAACCATCCAGTCAAGTCGCCGTTGCATACATCCGTCGTAGCTCACCCACTTGCTTAGTGCGGAATGTTACACTTCTTGTAGCACTCCTGAATGCCAATCGCGAACGGAACTGGAATGTTGTCCTTGAACTCCGCAAAGTTGGCGGGAGTAATTTGAGCGGGGAAGCCTAGAGCACCTTGCACGATATCCGGGTTGATGTCCTGGAAGAAGCGGTTGGCAATGCTGCTCGCGCCTGGGTCCTCGTCACCGAAACCGGCGATTCCGACCGCAGGGTGGCAGTCCTGGTTCAGTTGCCAGTGAATGCTGCCCTGCGGGAAAGCCATGCCCTGAAACTGCGTGAGCGTCTCGCTGACCTCCATTGTGAACTGGTTGTCGAGGACGAAGCCGGCGAGGATGTTGTTGTCTGTGGCGAGTGTGAAAACTTCGGTTGCTCGGGGGTGGATGTGCGGGGTGTTGAGGCCGCAGGGCTCGAAGAAGAGGGCGGCAAAGGAGACGCCGAGGGTTGTCAAAAAGGGGAAGGCGCGTCGGTTGGCGAGGATGACTTCGCCGCCCTCGCCGGGGGTGCCTGGGTTCGCCGCCGGGTTGAAGTCAAATTTGAAGTCGGCGGTGCCGTTGCCCACGGCCTCTTGAAGGAGAGTGAGACGATCGGCTGCTGATGGCGCGGAAAGGAGGTCGGCGACGAGTTTTGGATTGGGAGCTGGGTTCGGTGCTGCTGATGGATTGCCAAGGACACTGGCGCTCACGGTCTTAGACGCGCTCGCGGTCGCGAGTGGAGCGACGGTGGCAGATGCAGAAGACGACGGGGCGACAGTTGCGCTGACGGAATTGGTTTGGCTTTGCTCCCATTGTGGTTGCCATTTGCCATTTTGTGCGACAGGCTTTGCGTATGCTCCGGCAATGGAGAGAGCTGTGATGAGAAGTGTGGTGCGCATCTTGAATGAATCGATCGGATTTATTGGTTGTGTCCTATTTGTGCTTTGGTATCGAACGAGTGTGCGAAAACGTTAAAAGAGAAATGGAAATTGACAATGGGCAAGACTGAAAAGCTGTTATTGGTGAGATAGATGATGGAAGCTGACCTCGAGCTGAGATGCGTCCGTACTCTTTTATACCAGGCTTATGAGGATTTCCCTTGGGGTGTAAGCACATTTAGCACACATTGGTCATCTTGGTAATTTCGACAAAGTACGTTCCTGGAAACTCCGTCGGGCAATATTTGGAAACCAACTAACCGAAGTGCCCTTAAGGCACTCGACAGTGGCTTCCACTATAGCTGGCTTACTGGGAGCAGACACAACATCTCCGTGAAGGAGTGCGTCGAAGGGCCTGAATGTGGCTGACAAGGGTGCATTTTCAATGTGACTGTCGGCCTGAGAGACATCGTCCGGCAACAAAAATTTCAGGCCCTACTAGTCGAGACGTTGCCCAGGCTTTGCCACGGTAAGTTTCTATTTGCTGCGCTTAGAAGGCTTAAGAGTGTTACCGTTTCTGGCTTAGTGCTTACCTACAAGGGAAGGAAATTTGTTTGCTGCTATACCGTGGTGATTTTGGACGAGGACCGCATGCAGATCTGTCATCTAGCACTTCATTCCACCTGATCCTTTGCCTATCTTCTAGACCGTTAAAGGCAATTCTTGTGCTGGCTATGCAAGATCTGCGCCAAGCTCTTCCTCATTCTCCTGGGCGTTCCTAGACGTTAGTCGAGGCCAGGTATCATTCTTGTCAAGCTTGCGCTCGCAGAGTTCTGTGATCTGATAGTGGACGAGGACACGGAGCTGAAGAACATACTGATTTCCAGCTTGGTTAAGTGACTCCAGCATAGGTACCACGGTATCTGATATGGTAGTACAATTAGGCTAAAATCTTATGATGGATGCATCACGAGCAATCGCCCGTGGTCACAAGAGGGCATTTTAGCGCTATTTCGACCTTTGCTGCTGCAGATAAAGGATGTTTGGAAATCCTTCGCGTCCAAAATCGGACGGATGAGGAGGTAGACTTTTAACTGGGAGCATCAAGGCTTCGTCAGGGATTTGAACCTATGTTCCTCATCTTCCAAAACAGGATGGTCATCCAGAAGAGCTAGTTAATGATCTCCCGTCGATGCATTCTTTCTCAGACACCCCAAATTCACAGCAATTGGGCGCATCGGCGGCGGCGGCTTTCACAGGCATTCGGAGCTCGCAGATGCCCTTCCTGCGCTGGGCATGCGGAGTTCTGTACCGCTACTTCGCGATTGGAGACTTGCGGACGTTTCATATCTTGAAGTAGGACAGTTATTCAGCACCGTCGGACTGGCTTCATGGTGGTGTTCGACAGATCTAGAGCATAGGAAACTATTCAAGGTGCGCCGAGTAGTAAAATGAGTGGGCGATCAGACAATGCACGTGCGGCTGCGTAGCGTCCATTAGACTGGGTACTTGTCCGTCATTTGTGTTTGCCCTTCGCATGAGGCTTCATGACGATTATTTCTGGTCGAACCTGGTAGCACTAAGCCGCGTCAGTGACCATGCCTTGTTGCAGCACTCATGGTGACCTCGCTGAGACTTCAAGCACACTTTGAGATCTGCACAATCGAGTGAGAACGGAATAACTTTTCAAACTTCAGTGCCCGAGCCGATTATAAAGGGCCATTGTTCCCTTGATAGAATGTCAAGCTACCAACTTGACAGGACCAAAACGCATCATCCTGCCACCTACATGCCGTATTTGGTCATGTCACGACATCCCGGCTCGACGGCTCATGCTGTCGTATGCTGGGAAATCGTTTCCTTCGTTAAGCCAAAGGGAAGGCACATCTCGTGTCAAATGCGGGACGTGAAGGATATCAACAGGTTTTTGAAGCTGGCGGAGAGGTTCGCACGGATATTCTCACTCACTTATCTCTTCGCTGTATTTAAGACTTCCCAGTGTCAGTAACAGAAGTCCAATGTCGTGTAAACTGAATGATACGATCCCAAGAACGATTGGGCAGATGATATAAAAAATGGTCACACTTTCATCGAAGCGTTAGTCTGATAGTCTGTCTCAACATGGTGTACATGGTCGCGGTTTGATCGGGGCCCGTCATTATCTAGCAATGCATCGTGTTTCGCGAAATCGCCAGCTTGTCAATGTAATGGTCGATTGAGCCTTGATTCGGCAGGGTTTGGTGGTGCGCTTCTTGTCGAATATCGAGTATGAATTCCTACTGACCTCAACTCATCGAGGCCTTTCGAGAGCAGAAGCTCAGCTTAATCGGACGGCGACACTGCAGCGACCGAGGGCATACAATGGTACAAGGGCAATTGCAAGTTCTAGATTTCCCGAAAGCAACTTGTGCATCTGATACCTGGGCTTAATTATGCCAGTTGTCTCGTGGCTCGCACTGAATTGGACGCGAACCTGCGTAGGTGCTTGATTTGAAGGTGGTTTGGCTGGATCTGTTCGAGTGGACGCTGTCTCCTTACCAGCGATAATGCAGTGCACTCGTCACTGTGTCAATGGCCTTTAGTGACCCGATTTGGACCGCTGTGCGCACAAAGTCCTCGCACCGACATCATCACGACAATCATCGTCCCTGTTGATTAGCCAAGCTCAGAGGGTTTACGTCTCAAACAGTGGCTTCCTGCACGCAATCCCCCGCGGCCCAGGTACCGATGCGCATCATCAATCATTTTAGATATGGCCCTGCATTAGTGCGGTAGCAGGTTCTTAGCCTTGTGATTAGCGACCTTCCTGGTTCAAATATAGATTGATACTAATTACACCCTGCACCCCGTAAATCAAATATGTAAGTCTCCGGCGTCGCTATGAACACATAGAACTTACTCAGGCCTCGTGTTTTTTCTGTGCTGCGCCATAGTCTATGCCGCGTGCTGTGGTCGGCATGTGAGCTCCCACAAGTACTGTAAGCATGCGGCTTGCTGTGTAACATGCGAAACGGCGGCGTCGCAAGCCACAAGGCCAATTTGGCAAAGACTTGAGCACAATCGTCAGGGGAGCCATTTGCCCAGGTCAAACCCCTCAAAGTCGGGTCCACATTGGCTTTGTAGGCCACTCACAAGCTGCTTGAGAACCCCAATCACAATCAGAAGTGACCCTAATTTGCCGCTGGACACTGACTTCTGCTAAGCCCAGTTACTGCTTCTCGTCTACGTAAATCCAGGTCTGTAAAATTGTAGAAGTCTGATGAAGGTAGCTGGTAACAGCATCTGCGTTATTAAACAATCAAATAAGGGTGCAGCTGAAAGATGGCAAGGATCTATGCTCGAGAGACTGCCGATATCAGCGTCGCTAATTAGCATGGTTTGCATGGGTCGCTAGCCGAACGAGTTACCTCTGCCACGATCTCGAGACATGGACAACGAGTGCCGACAAACACGTCTACCCACCATAGATGCCACACAAATTACTGAACCGCAGGCAGTCATCTCTACCGACTCCGAACACTTTGCTGATGATAGGACTCTTCTAAGCAAACGTAACGCGTCGCCGTCGCGCTCCTCAATCCACTCGAATTCTTCCATCATCACAGCCTCGACCGTTCCACAATTGAAACGGAAGGACGGAAACAAGCATATGCGACAGCATATACACCCTGCCCGCTCCCTTTCATCCACACCTACTGATATTCCACCTCCCACTGATTCCACTATCGAGCGGCCTCCGCCTTTCAAAAAGTCACAAGTCTACATCACACGATCAAGTACTGCGCCATCGCCGAAGCGCCCGCCTGCGTCCCATAGTTCTTACGGCGTCGGCACTCTTGCTGGTCCGCCACCCTCTTTCGATACTCGGCGGACACTGTCTCAGGAGAGAGTCTGGAAAGCAGAGAGGCTGAAGTCTTTTCGCATGACGCTGGGTACTGAGCTTGTCGAATCCCAGCAAGACACCGCGGTGTCCGAGGCCAGAGAGCCAAGCGAGACGAAGGAGCCTTTGCCGACAACACCAGTGTTGGCGCAGTCTTCCCCAGATACCGCCGACACCCAAAGCATCCCAACCCCAACAGATGCTGAAGAAGTGGCTATTATGGATGTGCGTGATGAGCAGGGATTAGGTGTTAGCCATAGCGAGGCTGGCAGCAAAGCGAGCAGTGAATCGCATAAGAGTGAGGATCTTTTTCTAAATATTGCGAAAATTGATGCCGCTCATCCGTCCTCTTCGAAAGGGGAGAAGAAACGGTCGCGTATATCTCTGCCTTTCCTAGCCGGACCCCGTCCTGCTACTAGCTATGCTCCCGAAGCAACTCCATTTCAAGTTGACTCCTCTGTTGCGACGCCTCGTGGGGAGTCTGGTCCATACTACAGCAAAAGATCAAGCTTACAATTTGGACAATTAAGAGGATACGATCAAGCAACTGAACAAGAGTCGGCAGACGCATCAAATTCTGGCTACTATAGTAAACGGTCTTCCACACTCTATGCCGACACCATTAGGCCTGTGAATCGTTCGAGTACAAGCGTCCGAGGTAGTAGGCTCGTCTCAGAATCTGGCTATCTGGATAAACCCAGATTTGGTGGTGAGCAAAATGCCACCGAATCTACAGCATCAACCACAGCGCCGTCAACAGTCTGGGACGAACTTGATGATCTTAAATCTCGCATACGCAAACTCGAACTAACAGGCAAGCTACCTCCCTCATCAGCAGCAGCTATGTCGTCCGCAGAAAGGCCGCGCACAGCGACGACCGCAGCGACCACCATGTCTAGCTCGCCGAAGCACAATAAAATGACAACTCAGCTCCAGTCAACAATTGAAGGCGTCCCCTCCACTGTCCATCCTCTTTTGCACGAGGCGCTAGGCAATGCCAAAAATGTTGTATCTGCTGATGTCTATCAAAGATTGCAGGCCACTGCGAGCGATTGTCTGCAATTAGTGTCAATGACGAGCTTTGATGGCAGTGGCCAGCGTAGTGGCTTGCCAGCTGTGACAGATCGTCAGCTACGCAGAAGGACCGAGAGCATGGCTAGGAGCCTGACAGAGCTTGCAATTGCTTTATCTGCCGAGTCGTCGCAGACCCAACCAGCTCTGCGTCCAGCGAGCCGAGACCACCATATCTCACCAAGTGTTGGGTTACGAAGTCGCAGGTATAGCTCGAGTAATGAGCAATCCGACCGACCGTCTGTCAGCGCACGTGTTCAATCACGCCTGGAAACACGTCGAACAAGCACGCAATATGGCTACAACAGTACTCGACATGCTTCGCCTGAAGTCGATTCGCCGACGGCCCTTCCACAACACCCTAGCCGGACTTCTCGTATTTCTGCAAGCCGCCGGCGGACGCAAGGATTCCTGGACGGAGCCAATGACGAAGAGGAAGCTAGTCCTAGCATTAGGCCTATCAGCCGCGCTAGGACTGAGGTGGTGCCTACCCGACGGGCTTCGCGAGAGCAGACTTCTCGCGAATACACCAGCCAACATCCACTGCCCACGCAGGTTGATTCACAGTTTACGACCAGGACGCCTCTACCGGCTAACTTAAGTACCAATTTCATTTCTCGTCGCAAGTTTGCGTCTCCCAGCGTCGCACCCACTGAGACCGAGAGCAGTCCGCTAGCACCACGACAACCATGGGGACGGATATCGATTGTCCATCAAAACAACGGTGCTTCTTCAGACACAGTTTCTGAATCGCCTGGTTCAAACAAATCAGTCACCACAAGGAGAAGCCTGGGCTTTGCCAGTCGGCTTGGTTCTAGTGTGGGCAATAGACTCCGTGCAGCGAGGGCTGAGCGAGTTGAATCGCGATCCTACAAGGAGTCACCAGCTCCCTCACAAGGTGAGGTCAATGGCGTACACCCAACGGGAAGGGAGCAATAATGCCATGATGTTTGCCGACCAATATGTACGATTCCAGATATCGCTGCCTGTAGCGAATTGTCTGGGAAGTGACAGCGGTGACAGGCCGCAGTTCTGTGTGTTTATAGTTTTTCCTACCACCGTAGCAATCAGGGCCAGCGAGTTTGAAGTTCGTCAAGCAAAGCAAATCAACCACGACTTGTTCGTTGTAAAGCATCGCACGAATGCCCTTCCAGTCAATTTGATCCGCTCCCTGGATCTTGCCAGCAACTGCTGTTCGCACGTCATGGACGAATCGTGAAGTTGGCAGTTGACCCACGGCGTGCTTCTACGAAGGACAATCATTATACTGGACGGAGAACGCATACGCGAGCGTGGTTGTTTCATGTCCTAATTCGGCTCCATGACCCGATCCCGTTTTCCCTGCAACAAAATCGTGATGAAGCCAAGTTTCCTTGTGGTGCAGGCAGGACCCCATTATTACTGTGCAATTCTTAGTTCTGCGTTGCTTCCAGAATAGGCTGCCTTGTGACTCTCCATACGTGCAACTAAATCCGTTCACGTGTTGCGTTTGTTACCTAATCGCTCGTGGTGCTCAACCTTTCAAGGTCCTCTATGGCGCCATTTGTGGTCTCAGCTTCGCAAGCAAGCACGTAACGCAAGGCACGCTCCACTGTCTTTGTGTTTGAATGACAGTTACATAAATATACATGCGCAGCTATCCAAGTGTGACTACGATCGTCGTGAACTGCAAAACATAGTCCCTTCTGCTCTGACTGCTGAGTACCCATACTGTCTGCAGGTCTTATCACCATCATTCCAGCCTTCCAACCATTGGTTGAATTCTTTCGTTGCATACTCAGTCATCTAATGTGAGACAACGGGAGATCTAACCGTGATCTTCAAAAACCCGTCGTCAGATAACACTAACCTCCATACACAGCTCAAGATGGCGTCGTACGAGAGCAAAACATCTGCCAAGACAAGCACATCATCACCGGCGTCGTTGGATCTTGACAGTCTCCTCTCGAGAAGGGGATCTACACATTTGATACCGTCTCCGACCCTCACCAACCCCAGAGTCCAGCTCATACCTTATGCAAGACACTCGAGCTACGATGCAGCACTCTCGCCGTCGGACATAGAATTACTCACAAGCACGAGCTTCCCAGCCAAGGATATTTCCTCAAAAGACTTTGATTTTGAAGATGTCTTCACATACGACAAGCCGCAGAGGAAGCTAAAGAGCGTAGTAGAGGTGTCATCACCAACAAGAGCGACAAAAGAGTGGTCGAACTTTTCGTCGTCACATCATCATCAGTCGGCTCTCAATGTGAGGCATAAGACAAACAAGTCGAGATCGGCAGCTGCAGAGATGTATCTCAAGAATCAGTACGATGCCCGGAAACGATGACAAGACTTGATGAGCGTGTGAAAGCATGATCATAAGGGATAAATGGTGGGCTGCCTCGGATCACCGGTGTAGTCCATTGGACAGGAGCTGCAAGGACCTGGTCATACGTTGCCAGAGTCTTGCGCGTGGCGGTTCAAGAAAAGCGCTTTTCTTTTTCGAGGTATCGCGTGACGCTGATGATGAATGAACACAAACGACTGGGGAAATGGTGTTAATCATAGATTGGGTCCTTTGTCCTATCTTATTGCAGCAGTTTCTTATACTCGAAATCTTGGTGTTATGGCCCTCTTGGCCTTTGCAATAATCCTTAGTGATTTGGCTAATTCACTGGAGCCACTTAAGCCCAAGTAGTCTGGTGGCTGTTGTAGCAGGCTGAAACCCTGAGATGAGGTATTAGTCGATCGCGGCAGATCTGGCGCAAGCACAGCCCTTTTCGCCGTTTTCGGCACGCGACGTCTGATTCCAGAAAGACCTCGCGCACGCAAAGCTTTCCGCTTCACAAAAAGCTCCCTGGACAAGAGGAGGCCGTAAGATCCGAGCACAGACAAGACTAGAGCCGTTCTGGGACCAGCGGCACAAATTTACCGTGCGTCGCGGGTGCCCGCCACCGAAGTCGAGGCTTTGAGTCTAGCGCTTAAAGTAGTCATGGTCTCTGTTGGCCTTTTGCAATTGGATGTCCAAATTTAGCCAGTCTGAAGGTCGTTTCAGGACCAGGTTATTTTGGCCAATGACCCGCCTTATTGTCAGTCCACCGTCTTGCATGTATGCCTTTTCAGTTGCTGTGCCACCATCTGATTTGTCCCAGGCCAGCTCGTCGGCTCATGGTGCCGTCCAACGTGGACTTGCACCCACTCATACGCACTCGGCCAGCGCTTGCAACAGAGTGACCTCTTTTCCTTCACCTCCAGACCGTCCACCCTCCACTATTGCGCGAGCAGGGACAAACCACCCAAGTTGGTCGACCCTTGACTTCCGACTCGTTTGCAGACCTCGCGCATCACTTTGCGCCCGCATCAAAGTCCCTCAACATCGCTGCGGTCTCTGTTGAGCCCAAGCAGAGCAGTCCATTCCCTTCACTTCTTCCCTGCGGCTACCGAGCTTGGGTAGATTCATACATTGTCTTTTACGACGACGGCAAACTCGAAAACAACACTCGTTTGGTTGAAAGGGAGGAATCAACAGCAGAGGAAGCAGCAAGTAATATTAGCAGAAAGCGTGGGTGACTGCCAGGTGCAAGCGCCCGTTGTGCTGCATATCTCGAGACAATTCGCGTAGAGAAAAGCGCGGCTTTCTGCGTCTGCCTTCTTACATCTGTGTAAGTGCATCCAGCCCTCTCCTTCCTGACGATGTTGTCACCAGTATCTGCCGGCCAGACATCGCGATGCCGCACGATAGAGGGAGGTGTGCTAACATCTCGCCCAGCAAGAGGTCATTCGACGAAACATCCTTCAATTCGCACTTCAGCTGGACTCAATACCACAGCGCGCAGTATGCAGTAGCAGGAAACAACCGCGACTCGTCTCGACATTACCCGCCCTCAAAGAGACGTTCATCATTCTCCCGTGGTAGCACTATGCTAGCGGGCAGCACAACTATGTCAGGATCGTTACCTTCTTTCATGACAGTCTTCGGAGAAGAATCAGGGTTGTTCAGGACCGGAGACGTGGACATTCAGACCAAAGCCGAGGAAAATGCCTTCCCGTTGGTGACGAGAACGACGGTAAACACACGGCAACATACGAGGCCATATCACCACCGCGATAGCATAACTTCCTTGTTCTCTGACTTTGAGGGTTCCAACTCGCCGACAACGACCAATTCTACATTCGACTCCCCCATAGTGTCAGATACCTCGGCTTCGTCTTCACCTGAATCAGCAACGTCACTCGTTCCGTCAACGCCTTTTCGAACGGCTATGCTTTCCAAAGACGGAGCATCGATACCGGGATTGACTACAAACAATCCATCTGTAGCGAACACTAAGCACATGCAAACAATGCAGGACCCCACGAAGAACGTGAAAAAGCTTACACTTGACATGAACATACCAACTGTACGAAGACCTGCCACGGTGCATGCTCTGGACAACACACAGCCACTTTCTGCTCCATCGTCACCTGTGAAAGAACCGATGAGAAGTGCCAGGAAGAAACCGACCAACCTCACAATACGAACACCCGGTTACAATCAATTGACTTTTCCAAGACCTGGAAATGTCCCCGCCACCCCAAGCAATCGACCGGCGCTTCACCACATGCAATCTTCACCAATGTTAGTCTCTCTTGCTTCTCCGCGAGGTGGTCCTGCGGGCGGGATGTTCCTACCCTTGCCGTCATTGAATACTCAACACTCTAAGCAAAGCTCGTCATCGAGCAATGGCAGCTCCTTGACGACAGGCAGTGTGCCAGACTTGAAGGAAGAGAATGGGCATCAACTACCAAACTCACAGGAGACCCCTGAACGGGGATATACGGAAGGGCCAGTGTGCATCTACGACTGTGGAGTTTACCTATACCTCGAACCGACGGCGGCAGAGGCCAGCAACTTTGACACAATCATAAACGTGGCAAAAGAGGTGAAGAACCCCTTCAAGGCCCAGAAATCTGGAGAAAGCACCATCATGTCAGTTTGGCGTTCTGACCCTGTCCAAATTCGGGAATCTGTAACAGAGCCTCAGACAGCTGTATCAGAATTTTCTTTCAAATCAGCTTGGGAATGGCCTCAGCCAGAGTCAAACCCCACTCCAACTGCGACAACACCAACGCAATCCTCCTTTCAACAGAGACCTAAAGAGCCAGAGTATATCCATGTGCGATGGGATCACAACTCGGAAATTTTGGGAGATCTCTATCCGTTGTGCAGAATAATCGATGGTCGCATCGCTGACGGCAAGAAGGTGCTTGTGCATTGTCAGCTCGGTGTAAGTCGATCAGCATCACTGATCATCGCATACGGTCTTTTCAAGAACTATCACCCAAGTTTTCATGCCATGTACACAGCCGTCAAGGAAAGAAGCAGATGGGTGGGGCCGAACATGAGCTTGATCTATCAGCTTACGGACTTCAAGAACAAGTTGAATCGTGGCGACTTCGAGCAAAACTTCAGGGAACCAAATCGAGATTGGTTTGTGCGGTCTCCTGATGGACCTTTAACGCCGACTGCAACCGAATCAGTAAAGCCTGAAATAGCCTCTAGTAGTACGCCAGCACCTGCCCCAACTAAACCCACTCTCAGCAATGAGGTCAAAGCAGAGCAGCGGAATACACCACTCAAACTTAACAAGGCTCTCCCACCCGTCCCGCTTTTCCCAAAGGATGGACCTCAACGGCCTTTTCCTCAAGCAACAAGAGCCGTGCCACCCACTCAAGCGCCTCAACCGCCTCAAAAGCCAACCAACACGGGCACAGTAAAGCGTGCAGCCTCAAGGCCTCTCCCCTTCCGAGAACGAACCATGCAAATGACAATACCGGCCCACAAGCCCCGCATAATATCCAGCCTCGCCACCGTCAGGCCACCATCGGCAATAATGGACCTAGCAATGCAAGACGTGCCATCAACACCTTCTCTCTTCTCGCCGAGAGCGAGCGAATTCATGGCAATTCCATTTGGGATACGTGGGGCCGGAGACCTTGAGATGCCCGGCAATCGACAATCGAAGGAACTACCAAGTAATCTGAATTTTGGGTGGCTGCCGCTCAGGAAAGAGGGGCAGTGGCATATAAGAACCGCGAGTAAGGATCCAAGGAGTCCGCACGGGCAGGACGAGACGAAGGAGATATTGAGGAGTATTGACGGATATTTATAGAATATGCCCCACCAGCGGGCAGGGCGAATGACGTGACTCGCGTCTCGCACGCGTTTTTGTTTCTTTCCGTCAAAATAAGGGGTGGATTTTGTGTTTGGTCTTTGGTTCGCATGGCGTTCAGGTTGGTCGAATACCCCACCAAGGGAGGGTATAATGCTCGACGCATATTCAGGGATTGACGGGGAGGTATATGCACGAGACGAACTTTCGTTTACTTTGTAAACTTACTACTACGCTGGGAGGCGGACGGCAGCCCGGGACACGGTTGTCTCCTTTTGATGAAGGTATGAGTTGCGATGAGCCATGATAGGCGTGGTCTGACCACATCTGTACATATCTGCATGTCGTACACGGGGGGAGGGGCCCGGAGAATACTTGTCCGCTTAATGAATGCGGGAGCCAGGGGTAATAATTAGGTCGTGCGGAAAAATGAATGAGCGAGATGCTCGTCTTTGGCAACTCATCAGAATCTGTTCTCGTCATGCACCGATCTTACAGTATGAAAGGCGAACGTGAGCTTGTACATGGGTAGCGGAACGATTTGGTAATGAAGGTGGAATGTACTAAGCGGTAGGTATATCCTGGCACAAGGAAGGAACTAGCTGGAGGACGGAAGGTGCGATCGAGGAACCGAGAAGGCAACCCAAAGCTAAACAAGGTACGATCTAGAGAAGTGCGTGAAAGGGTCCTAAGTAGAAAGGTTGAGGGTACGATCCAGGCTACCCTCAGGGAAGGCGTCAGGCAGAGAGATGGAAGGGAAGTTTCGACAGGTATAGTAGGAGGTAGGGTGAGGAAAGGCGAGTCAGATGCTCAAGGTCAACATTGCCGCTAGCTCAGGTTTGTAGGAGATGGGTGAGGCTCACAGGGACTCAGCCCACGGCTCACAGATACGCAGGCTCCAAAACGATGGCCGGAGATCTTGTAAAAAGCAAGTATCGCATTCTTGGTTGTGGAGGGGGATACGCCTGCCCTTCAAGCATTATTGTCTCTGAGCAAGTACAGTAAATTACAGGATCGGGCCGGGACTAGTGGATCTGATCTCCCAATCAATGCCAGCTGCTGCTTCGGAGTTTGTCCCCGTACTCCATCTCGAATCATCGTTCTCGTCATTTCATTTAGAGGCCGTGAGTGCTGTTACAGTGGATGTTCACGTTCCGATACCCTGCCCAGCCGCCGAAAGCTTGAAGCTAATTTCTCGGTGGGAGCATCGAAATCTCATGTAACATACGGCATCATTCGACTCAATGTGGCGGCGCAATCTGGTCAAAGCGGTTATTTCACTAGACCTCGTTTCACGCTCGGAGTTCTAGATCAATCGGAATGTAAAGGACTATAAGCGGTAAGATTACTCGAAAGTCCTTGCGCCGACATAAACAATGGGCCACAGCTAAAGAGGCGACTCCTAACTCCATCGTCCCGGACAAAACAGTTAAAGCACATCATGTTAGCGTCGTCGAGGTGCCTTCAGAGTGATCAGCATCACTAACCCTACTGCGGCACACAAAAAAGAAAGGGCCAGTCCCGGGACCCGTTCCGGCATTGCTGACGTCTGGGTAGTTGAGACAAGCTGACTTCGAGTGACAGAGACCGGCGTCGGAAACATGTTGAACCTGGCCCTCACTTTTGTCATCCGCCCAGAAACCTGCTGCAAGTACAGGATTAAGGTGAGGAGTGCGCAAAGTCGGCAAGCTCTCATAGAGCTATTATAAACTGAGCGTTGAGAGCAGGCTCCTGCAGTCAATTCTTAAGCTTAATAATCGACCGTCGCCGAGTCCAATTACAAGTTGATCGCCTTTGGTATCATAACACATTACCTGAAAACCCGTGGGCAGCCGTATAACGGGTCTTGGTCCACAGTGTATCCACTGACTGCAGACGTGCAAACAATGCGGTGGCTCAGCTTCTTGGCGCTGTCGCTCTGCAGCGGTCACTCCAACCTTGAACAACCCGACATTTGTCGTTAGCCAAGTGCCGTCAGCAGAGAAGTGTAATCTGAACACCGGTTCGGGGGTCTTGATTTCTTGATATGCGCAGAGCTCGGACACTGACCCGGACTTGTCGATTTCCCGGGAAGTCTGGAACTTGGGACGGCGGCCTAAATTGCTGCTAAGCCATCTTGATAGTTTTGAGGCTCTTACGACACCACGCAGCTTAATGCTTTTATTGTTCGATCCGTATACAACCCGCCGGCTGTCGGGTGCAATTGTCACAGGGTTGACTGGTTGCGAATGATTTAAACCCCTCTGGTCAACCTCCCCGATCGTAGCATCCCACACCCTGATGGTGTTGTCCCAAGATCCTGATGCAATGTGCCGGCTATCCGGTGAGAATGCCACTGCCCAGACCCAGTCCGAGTGACCTGCCAGCGTCTTCTTAGACTCCCCCGTCGTGGCATCCCACACTCTAATAGTGTTGTCCCTAGATCCTGATACAATATACCGGCCATCCGGTGAGAACGCCACTGCGCAGACCCAGTCCGAGTGACCTGCCAGCGTCTTCTCAGTCTCCCCCGTCGTGGCATCCCACACCCTGATAGTGTTGTCCCTAGATCCTGATGCAATGTGCCGGCCATCTGGTGAGAACGCCACTGCGTAGACCAGGTGCGAGTGACCTACCAGCGTCTTCTCAGTCTCCCCCGTCGAGGCATCCCACACCCTGATGGTCTTGTCGTCAGATCCTGATATAATGTACCTGCCACCCGGTGAGAATGCCACTGCCCTGACCCAGCTCGAGTGACCTGCCGGCGTCTTCTCAGCCTCCCCCGTCGAGGCATCCCACACCCTGATGGTGTTGTCCCTAGATCCTGATGCAATGTGCCGGCCATCCGGTGAGAACGCCACTGCCCAGACAGCGTCTGAGTGACCTGCCAGCGTCTTCTTAGCCTCCCCCGTCGAGGCATCCCACACCCTGATGGTGTTGTCCCAAGATCCTGATGCAATGTGTCGGCCATCTGGTGAGAATGCCACTGCGCAGACCCCGTTCGAGTGACTTGCTAGCGTCTTCTCAGCCTCCCCGGTCGAGGCATCCCACACCCTGATGGTGCGGTCCCAAGATCCTGATACAATGTACCGGCCACCCGGTGAGAATGCCACTGCGGAGACCCCGTCCAAGTGACCTGCCAGCGTCTTCTCAGCCTCCCCCATCGTGGCATCCCACACCCTGATGGTCTTGTCGTCAGATCCTGATACAATGTACCGGCCATCCGGTGAGAATGCCACTGCCCAGACCCAGTCCGAGTGACCTGCCAGCGTCTTCTTAGACTCCCCCGTCGTGGCATCCCACACTCTAATAGTGTTGTCCCTAGATCCTGATACAATGTATCGGCCATCCGGTGAGAACGCCACTGCCCAGACAGCGTCTGAGTGACCTGCCAGCGTCTTCTCAGCCTCCCCCGTCGAGGCATCCCACACCCTGATGGTGTTGTCCCCAGATCCTGATGCAATGTGTCGGCCATCCGGTGAGAATGCCACTGCGCAGACCCCGCTCGAGTGACCTACCAGCGTCTTCTTAGCCTCCCCCGTCGAGGCATCCCACACCTTGATGGTGTTGTCCCCAGATCCTGATGCAATGTGCCGGCCATCCGGTGAGAATGCCACTGCGCAGACCCCGTTCGAGTGACCTGCCAGCGTCTGAATCAACGATGTCCATTGCTCTTCCATTATAGGTAGCTGGATCAGCCAGGGGGGGATTTTTTCGACATTTGCCCGCCTCACCAGGCTCCGTTGGGGACTGAAGACCACTGCCGAGCTGTAGATCTGCAGGGGCCAGGTCGACAATGTCTGATAGTGTCGCAGTAGTAAGCGCATCGCATCCTGCACGAACTCTGACTGAACACATGGTGGAGGAGACTAGATGAGCTTTCGCATCAGAACTCTAGCTGGTAAGGGAAGATAAAAAGACTTACGTTTATGGTCTCTCCCGTCATCTTAGCTAACGTCTTTAATGCTTCAACCGCTCGCGGTAGCTGGTCCAGCAGGCTGAGGCACTCCAGCCACTCCAAGAGTCGGGTGCGGAGAAATCTCTCTACTTCTCCGTGCTCAGCGAGGGCATCCTGAACAATGAGGTGGTCTTTAGCGACATCGACGTGCTGAGTCCAGAACGTGGCGGCATAGTCAAGACTAGCTAACAACTCATTCGCGCCCTCTTTCATTATATCTCCCGTAGGTCTCGTAGAATCCGGTCGCGGCAAGTCTAGCAGGTTAATCTTTAACCCCTGACACAGGTGCGCGAGGCAGCTCCTCGCGATCTCGCCGTGTCCATACTGATCATGAGACACGAGCAGAGACCGTCCCTTCGTTCCAGCCAAGTAGTCTCGAGTCGATTGATGCACGAACTCGACATACATGCCTCGCATTTTCACAAACGAAGCGCTTCGGTCGACTAATCGCTCAATACGCCCGGGCTCGTCCGCCAGACCGGTCACGCTGCTCACTTCCCGCACATGCAACGGTCGATAGGCCAGCATCATCACCTGGAGCAGTCGCGTACATCCCCCTGCCAGAGCCGACTCGCCGTGGCAGAGCTGAGTCAGCATTCGATGATAGAAATCGTTCAAGCCCGGGGGTAAGTCTCGGATGGTCGCCAACGCCTCCTCCCCACGCACCTTCTCCAGTCTCTTACACACCAAGCTAACCCATAAGAATGTGTCTTCAGCTTTAGAAGTCAGAGCCTCTTCGATACTGTGTCGTAGCCTGGGCCCATAGCCGCAACGCCGGTCTAGCTCAGCCACTTTGTATGAGATGTACGCCCGGACCCCCTGCGCAATGTGCTGGGCATTAAGCTCCAGGCTGACCCGCACCTGCTCCGACCCGGCTAATAGTTCGCGCTCCGCGCTGTCCAATGGGCGACTCGTTAGCAGCCATCTGATTTTGGAAAGGTGACCAAGTCCGGTGCGTACAATGAGCCTCAGCAGATCCGCCATCCCCTTATCCCGACACTCGTCCAGAGCGTCTACCACCACGTACACTCGCGGACATGGGCAGTGCTCCAGCATCTCTATAAAGATGTTCCACAGTCCTCGCCAGGAGCTGATATCCTCGGCGAACCGCTCGTGCACCGGGTCCCATCGGTTCCGTAACGACCTTGTAAGCGACTCTTGCTGCCTCACCAGCTGGCGGATGAGACCTTTAATGATCGCTTCCACCGTGTTCAGCGCGAAATCGGCATTTTGACAGAAGAAATATGTCACCGCCGTCGTCTCTCGGGGTCGCTGCGATAACGCTTCGATCAGGCCGATCGATATCATCGTCTTTCCTTTACCAGCCCCGCCCTTGATCCACAGTAGACCTATATCATTGCCATCCTGCCAGCTGGTATATTGCGGGTCATTGAAAATCCATTCGAAGGAATTACGTAACAGCTTGTCCTTGTTCTCTTTTAATCGGTTCTTGACGGCCAACGAATCCGGGCAGCGCAAGGCGTTCAGACATAAGCGGTCGATCTCGTCGTTAGATGGGTGGCCGTAGCATTGATGATACACATCTCCAAAATGAGCGGATGAGTTCCCATCGAGGAAGGTGGCCGAGGACTGCTGGCCTATCGGTGCCGGATTACCGCGCGACGGCTGTGTGGGAACGGACCAACTTGCGCCAACTTGTTGGGGCTGTTCATGCGACATCTCTATCTCAGATCTCTTGCATCATCTCTCCTCCTTTCTAGCGGATCTTATCTTCTTCAGCTGCGCTGCTTGAACACGATGTCGGCGTTGGTCCCGGACTCCGCGGCGCACGTGCAGGGGTTCATCGAGGGAGGACGAGTGCGGGAGGGTTAGACGCAAGTGAAAGCTGTGATATAGAGTGAACGATGGCGATGACAAGGCTGGTCAGGACAGAGGCGGCAAGTCGATCGCCAACATCAGGCTGACTTCAGTTGGCAATGTTGGCAACAGATGTAGCTATCGAAGCCCGCAACTGCTCGCAACCCTCATGCACAACCAGATTGGCCGGTGCAGCCTAGCCAACATGGCTCGTTCGACGGGTGACAGCCTTGCTCGTGTTTGCGAAAAGTAAGGCTGATAGCAGAGGGATGCTTGGTGGTAGGCTAGCTAGTGCCAGCTTCGACTCAATAGAACAGGTCACGGGTTTGGTCTTTTCCACAAAATGCCTTTGCCAGAGCTTGTTACCATCACTCCAGCCAACAAGACCTAGCCACAAAGTTCTGCTAACCATGGCAGCGTGTCTCCACGTATGCTCGGGTGTCTATCAGTGCTAGTTTCGTGTCGCGTATTCCCTACCAAAGTCTGAGGCCGATGGTAAACTGGAAAGGGCCATCTCCTGTGAGTTCTACAAAGGACTTCTATCAAATAGCTCGTGAATACCTCCGTACTTCTAGTGTCGGCCGGGAGATGGAATAACGAGCAGAGTTCCACATCAATAGCTCATTCTAACTGAAAGCTTGACCAGATTCGGCTAGTTGCCCTGGGCATGTAAAGCTTATTTGACGAAAAGTCATGTCTTTCTTGGATTGGGGCGGAAGCCGATCCTGTAATCTACTGTAAAAGTCAAGACCAATACTTTCTCTCGTCTTGACCATCGGCAGGAAAAACTGCAAATCCTGACCGAAAACCTAGGCGTCTGTCGTGCCAGGCTGGTTCAGCGCAATTCGCATAGAGTTTTGACTTTCATTTGGTCTCCAGTGCCTGGAGGGCTCGACCTTCCGTGGACCAATATTCAAAGTATCGGCCATTTATGCCGTAGCAACATCCTTGTTCTCTGAATCTTCGATTCGCGTGGCCTCGAGCTCTTTAGCTGCATCGTCAACGCCGTTCTTTTCGGCGTCTTGAACCTCGTCGGCGTCGACGTTGACATCTCGGCTTGTATCGTCAATGGCTGCGTCCTTCTGGTTGACCTTCTTCCCTCGGTCTTGTCGTTGGCCGCGGGCTTTTGGTGGCGGAGCGGCGGCGGCAGCGTCGGCTTCTTGCTCAAGTTTTTCGATCTCTTTCTTGGCTTTCTCGATATTCTGAGGATCATTAGCGAGGGTTAGTGATTCTGTGACAGAGGGTCTCACCTTCTCAGTTTGCGCCTTCTGGTTCTCCTTCCATTTGGCCACTTTCTCCTTCAGCTTCTCAACCGTAGCTGGGACATCGCTCTGACTGCTTGGAGAGTCAACACCAAGCTTCCCAAGACCTTCTATGATGTCGATGGACAAGTTGAACTTGCTGTCGCCACCTGCCGCCTTGCCTCCTTTCTTTCCCTTCTTCTTGCCGCCGCCACCGACGAAGAAGTCCTCCTCTTCTTTCTTCATGACTGTCATGCCCTTGAAGCCGGCCTCATCAACTTGCCTTTGCGCTGAAGCGGCGTATTTGCCCGGACCCTTGTCGCCTTCAGCAGCACCATAATTGGGATCGAAATGGCGGATGATGTTCTCGGCTGTCAAGATCTCGTCGGAGAAAGCAGGAGCAGAAGCCTCTTCAAGTCGAGCCTCAGCAATCTTCTTGCGTCGGTCTTTCTCGAACTGTTCGCGTTCAGCCCTTTGACGTTCTCGTCGAGCCTGGTAGACTTGATCCTCGTACGCCTTGTATTCTTTCTTCTGAGAGAAGTACTTGTCTTTGACGTCTTGAATGGCCTTCCAAGTTGCATTTTGCTTCTCATACAGCCGCTCCCTCTCGGCCTTTAGTGAGTCAAAGTTCTTGTGGACCTCATCCCGGCCGGCCTTGATCTCGTCTAGCTCTTTCTGGTTGGCGGCATATTTCTCAGAGAGTGCCTTGTTCTCGGCGTTGTCGAAGGACTTCTTCAAGTCTGCGTTCTCGGCCTTCTTTGCATCAATCGACTTCTGTAAGCTTTCGATACCGTCAAAGCTTTTGAGGAGTCGTCGGAGGTTGGAGACTTCGGTGAGCGTCTTCTTCTCGTCCACGAGCTTCATCTGCCCGGAGTCGACTTGCTTCATCAACGAGTCGATCTTGTTCTCGACTTCCTTAGCGCTGCCATAGCCGACACGCGTACGAGCATCCTTCTGCTGCTGAATCAGGGACTTGATCTGACGGTCGTTCTCGTCGAATTTGTTTCGCTGGGCCGTGCTAGTTGTTTTGTTGGCGCCCTGTTTGTTTCTAATCTCCTTTTGCTCTTCGACGAGTTGCTGCCATCGGTCATTCTGAGGGCCGCCTTTGCCGGGTCTGGCGCTATCTATCTTTTCACGAGCTGCTTTCTGTCCGACGAATTAGCTGGAGTCGCGCAAGCATCGGGGTCCAAGTTACGAATTCTGCTTGAGCGGCCTTGTGAGCCTTCTCAGCTTCAGCAAGATCGGCTTCGTATTTGGCTTGGTCTGGCTTCTCCGGTCTCTTAGACGCAGAGTCGGCTGCGGGCGAGGCTGCAGTGTCGGCCATGGCGTTTGATGATACCGGTCACAGACTTCGAAAGACCAAAAGCGTTACCAGATAGAGCTTGATTAATATTCGAACATGTTTACGTTTCGAGGAGAATGCTACTGGATCAAATGGGTTGCCAAGGCCTCTGCAATACTCGTTGCCGAAGACGTTGATTAGTTCTCTCCTACTGTAACTCTAACGACCTTTATTTCAGAGTGGAGAAATATTTTGTTTGAGTTTTGAATAATAATGACTAGGTGACAGCCTGCGTGCGCCGGCATGCTGCTCGAAAGGGTGGCGGGCCACTTCGTCTGTCAATCTGGAGGAAGGTTTAGCGAGTCCTCCAAGTGGACCATAACGCTCGATGAGCACCAGCTGGTGCAGCAAATCTTACGGTTGAATATGCACTGATAAACTTACGTCGGGGCATGATGGTAGTAATGAGACTTTGTCTCTAACCCGAGATTCGAAGAAATTCGAGGCTTGGAGCGAACATAAAAGCGGAAAACAAGACAGCTGTATCTATCCTTCGATATGCAACACTTCCAAGTCAGGCAGAGCATTCTGGCAAACCTTGTTCCTGACACATGATATTGCTCGAATATCATCTTGACACTGAGACAACGCGGCCTCCTTGCTCCGGAAATCAATTTGTGGAAGGCTGTGTAGGAAGTCTCCTCCAATGAGAATCGAGCTCCTAAGCGCTTCAAAGCACAAAGCATTTCGTGCCCCAGTGTCTAGGTAGCTTTTGGATCTATCAGATCTGCCTCGCCAGGCTCTAGTCCGCAGACTGCCTGAGCACGGCATGAGGCCCAATGGGATCAAAATCATGACAGAACTGCTGTATCCTGCTTGCGTTCTTCGCACCAATAGCTCTTTGCTTTCTGGCAACGCATCGCTGAATGCCGCAAACCGTTGCAAATAGTACAGCAGCCCACAACAGTGCTAACCTTGGAGAAGGTATCAGGCAACACGGTCAAAGATGGGGGCTCAACACTGTACTTTTATTGTCTTTCACCGTCCATAAGATGTAGCCGCTTACACTTCATAGCTTCCCCTGTCAGCCTCATGCAAGCAATTTTGGGAAACCAAAAGATCGTGTCAAAGCCTCCAACGTCCAAGGACGCCCGTACGCCGACGCACCGCTTTTCGGAAGAACGCAACCATCTTGCACCTGTCCGGGATCTCAGGAGCCCTTGCCCTGATCATACTCAACAGCAGAGGACATTTTGTTGGCAAGGAGCTTGAAGGTCCCATCAACGAAGATGGTACCAAGATGCTGGCTCTACAAGTTACCGCAAAGATCCATGAATTGCTAATGGTGGCATCCCTGGGAGATGTGCTGTACACTTCGCTACTTGACCTTGTGGTGTTGGAAGATGGGGCACCATTTGGTGCACTCACTGTGGGCGAGCGCTTCAGTAACATTTCTTACCTGTGGTCCACAGAGTTCCTCGCGACATGCGTTGCATCTTTCCACCGAAAGCGTTCGTTCGTCGCCCTCACTTTCGTCTGCACTCTGCTCGGTGTGTTCATGGGACCTGCTTCGGCTACTGCGATGGCGCCGCGCTTCACCGACTGGTTAGCTGACGAGATCATTGTACCATTCAACGCTACAACGGAAGATCTTTGGCCCAACAAACTAGACGTATCAAGGATGCCGATATCAGAGTGCAGTGGCAGTCCGACAGATTGCACATTCGAGAGGATTTACGATTCATTCTCCGCCAATCAATTCTCCTTTTGGAACCATGAGACGCTGGGGGGCAATTTAGCCTTGCCAGAAACCATTAGTGTACATACCCGCGATGCTGTTCGGACCATGAATGTGAGACTGCGTGGGCCTTTCACTTTATTCCAGCCAGACTTTGTAGCAGCAACGATCCAGCATGCTACGATCGCCAATATGGTGAACGGCCTGCGACTTGTGTGGTATGATGCGAATAGCGAGAAATGCACCCGCGGTCAAGGCAGATTCTGTAAATATGCAGATATCAAATGGCTTTCAGCAGCACCGCAGCCGGTCGTGTATACCGCGTGCAATTGGATAGAGGACACGACGTCCGCCATGTTTCCGACGATGATCAAAATGAACGGCTCCCTAGTGTCAGCGCCCACAACAAGCGTTAAACAGCATTTTGACGGCAGTCCAAGCATTCAGCTCGGGTTTCTAAGCCTCGACGAGGACGCATTCTCGAGAGTCTCCGTGGGCGTTCTTGTGCAGGTTCCAGCGCAGGATACGGACGAGACGGCAACGTATGCCTGCAGTGTCGATGCACATTGGGCAGATGCCATCACCTCGAGCACCTTTCTGCGGTCTCCCTATTTGGTCGATGGCTCGCCTTCCTTTTTCTTCGCCCCGGACGCACTTGGAAGCACCTACCGCAGCCGGCGAGTCAATATTGACGCTGGTTGGGCAGCAAGTATCAACCCAGCCATCAGCTTCAATCCCAACAGGACAGCATTCGATCTCTTGTACGGTGCTGGGAAAGTGCCAGAATTCTCGCAGGCAGCTCCCAAAATTGAGTCGGTCCTCGCCGTTTTGTTCGCAGAAAGCATGAGCAGAGTCGGAGCGGATGCCAGTCTCAATCTCCAAGACCTGAAGAAGGATCCAAAGACGTTGCGATGGGAAGACCTGATGCGTCTCAGCCCAACGAACAATGTTGCTAAAGTCACCTTCCGAATAACAGTCTCGGGGTACGGCTATGGCCTGCGAACAGCAAAGAAGTTCTCAACTGGTGTATTCCTAGCGTTACTGACCTTGAGTGCGTACTGTATACTTGTGGGTACGGTTCTCGTCTGCAGATACATCCAGCGAAAGCCTGTGGTTACTGTTTGGCGCAATACGCTGGATATTGTCGCATTGGCTTTGCATACGTCATCCAAACAAGCAATGCCACACACGAGTGCCGGTGCATCCCAAATTGAATCACTAAAGTGGGCAGCCAGGATCATGAGGCATGATGATCATGGTGAGATGGTGCTTGATGAAGCACTAGCCATGAAGTTGGGTTATGTCCGATGGAAAGTTGACGAACAAATAGACTCCTAGAAGAACGATGTTCGTGAGGGCCTGGCGTTTGTAGAGCAATCGTGACATTTTCGACGGGTGGAAGCGATGAAAGAAGCCTATTTCACCAGATTCTTGAGAAAAGTCTGCTTCTCAAAGTCAAAATGTTGAGGTACTCGAGGTGTTCTACCGTGTTCGTCGCAGGGCAGCTGATGCAGGCTTCTTGCACGTGACTGCGCGACTTCCGAATTCTTTAAGAGAATTGCAAGGCTCCGGATATTAGTATGCAGGTCCAGTTTTTAGTACTGTCATTCGTTTCAGTCGCGCACGTCTGCATTTGCTCGCAGTAACTGGTCAATCAGCAGCAGATTCAGAACTGATTTCGAAACAATGAGCGACCCGGCGAGCCACGCAGCGCAGCTGCGAGCGACAAGGGCAACTCATCTTTGGCGCATATGGAGAACAGTCAACGAAATGCTCGCTGATCGAGTACGACATCTCAAGATATTCCCGTCATGGTACTAATTGTCTACGACAGGGCTATGAAATCAGCAGGAGCGAGAAGGAAATTTCCCGGGACGAATTCATCGATCGATTCAAGGACGAGCAAGGTGAAGTAGAGTCAGTCAGCCTTCGGACACGCTGCAAGACGGGAATTTGCTGATGCGAAATGCACTAGCCGACGCAAGATGACCCTCAAAGCAGATCCGACGCCTGAAATGACGAAGCGCGACACACCGAGGCCGACCAAAAGCAATCCAAATCCTTCGACGACAGCGGGTACGATCTGGGTAGAATTTTGTCCTGACAAACAGGTTGGTATCAAACAAACGAGGGCTTTTGCACACACCCTGTCAGACGCGAATTACACGACCGGCATTTTCATCACGCAGGAGAAACCGAACGCTGCAGCGTTGCGAGCCTTTGATCCGCTCCTAGAAAACGGCATCAAAGCGGAGCAATTCAACGAAGAGGATCTCTTGGTCAACATTACGAAACACGAGTTAGTACCCAGGCACATATTGCTCAGCGATGAGGAGAAAAAAGTCTTGTTAGACAGGTATAGACTGAAAGAGACTCAGCTACCGAGGATTCAGAGCGATGATCCAGTTGCAAAATATCTTGGGCTACGAAAGGGACAAGTGGTCAAGATCATCCGGAAGAGTGAGACGGCTGGTCGGTATGCCAGTTATAGGTGGGTGTACAACTAATTGACTTGCCAGTCGTGGTATCGATTTAGCGCTGGCGTTGGCTATAACTGGGTGGTTTTGGGAGCTTCCAGGAAAATTTCTGATAAATTTGCATTTTCGGACGTTCAAGATGTGTGTCTGGTTCAATATCGCTACGGCCTGGGAGTCGCAATCCGATTTTGATCACTTTTCAACTTCAGGTCCAGCTAAGTCAGCTTTGATTTCTCTTCGGAAGATCATTTCTGCCGCTAGAACGTGGAGATGCATTGAGCGCATATTCCAGGTAAGGGAACGATATTGAACGCCGAAAGTCTTTCGATCCGTGGTCTGGCAGGGCATATCTACCCAGCACTTTCGGAGTCCTTTCCGGATCTTAGGTACACAGAGTCCGACGATGCAGGCTGATGACAATTTCGCAATCAAAATAGTCACTATCAGCAAGCATTTTCGATTACGCTCGCATCAATCTTATTATCGCTTCTGCCTTTAGCTCGCGTGTCAGGCACAACAGTGTTGGAGTCCAGCAAATTTCCGCAAAGTTCGCATTTAGCTCTCCGCATCGAGGCGTGCCCCACATATTTGCGTGTGAGTCGGAACTTTTTGCTGGAGCTTGAAGCTGCTTATTATTGAGCCTCAATTCAGCAATATGGGTCGCGGAGGCAAGAAAGTATGTGCATGAACGTTGTATAACTGCTTAAAAGCTAACTTTATTAGGGCGGCCGAGGTCGAGGTGGTCATGGCGGTGGAAATCGTCGAGATCGACCAGATAATCGCACGGACAAGTCAACTTTGCCTCGAAACAATGAAAAGTTCGAGAAGTTCTACAACGAGCTCGGTATAGTACCAGAAGACGAACGTGAAGCTTTCTGGAAGGCGATGAAGACGGATCTACCGAACAGTTTTAGATTTACCGGCTCAAAGGCGTACGTTGCTACCACTTCGCCCGGGCCTATCCATCCTAATCAAATTGTGTCAGACATGCGCTTGCCGTTCAAGAACGCCTGCGCAACCACTATATCCCCGAGATCTCCTCGATACAGTACGAAGGCCGATATGTTGAAGTACCGCAGCCTGTTGAGTGGTACCCGGACAAGCTGGCCTGGTACATGACGACACCAAAAAATGTCATTCGCCGATTCGGTCCCTTTGCAAACTTCCAAAAGTTTCTTGTTGCTGAAACAGATGTTGGTAATATTACAAGACAAGAGGTGGTGAGCATGATACCCCCGCTGGTCATGGATCTCAAGCCAGGTATGACTGTGCTGGACCTCTGCGCCGCGCCAGGTAGTAAGTCTGCACAACTGCTCGAATTGATTAATGCTGGGGAGGAGGATCGAGCACGGCAGGTCGCTCATAACCTCGCCAATGGGCTCGACAGACCTGAGGGAGAAGAGTTTGCCGATGATGGTCGGTCGACTGGATTGCTTATTGCCAATGATATTGACTACAAGAGAGCTCACATGCTGGTCCACCAGATGAAGAGATTGAGCTCACCAAACATTATTGTCACGAACCACGATGCCACGATTTATCCCTCCATCAAGATTGCCTCTCAGCCGTGTAAAGACGGCAAGCCAGTTCAAAACCGCTACCTCAAATTCGACCGAATCTTGGCGGATGTTCCCTGCTCCGGTGACGGCACGTTGAGGAAGAACCTCGAGATCTGGAAGTTATGGACTCCAAGTAATGGCCTCGGCTTGCATGCGACACAGGTGCGGATTCTCATAAGAGCTTTGCAAATGTTGAAAGTTGGAGGTCGAGTTGTCTACTCAACCTGCAGCATGAATCCCGTCGAAGATGAAGCTGTGCTACAGAACGCCATTACACAGTGTGGAGGCTCAGACTTTGTCAAATTGATGGAGACCAACGACCTATTGCCTGGTTTGAAAAGATATCCTGGCCTACGGCAATGGAAGATAATGGACAAGTCTGGAAGAATATGGGACGATTGGGCCTCAGTCGAGAAACATCAAGCAGAGCATGGTACTGATGGCCTCAGCAGACTCTCTGAAAGTATGTTTCCTGCGAACAACGGTATTCCCCTTGATAGAGCTATGCGTGTCTACCCACATTCGCAAAATACCGGCGCATTCTTCATCGCCATTCTCGAGAAAAAGTCAGAAATACGCGTCAATCTGTCAGCGAGAACTTCTGGTACAGGACCACACCAAGTGGCGGAGCCCGCGACGAGTTCTACCGACAAAGTCGAGGCTGTCGACTCCAACGGTACGACCAACGTCATGGACACTAAGGCTGACGGAGAAGTTGTGAAGACGGAGGATGGCCAAGCCATCTTAAGCAATGGCTCCGAGCCTCAACAAGTCGTCGATGCCAAAGCTGAAGACAATGTCGGCTTGCGGACAGCAGAGACAGATGAAGCCCCAAACAAACGCAAAAGAGGAGAAGATGAGATTTCGTCTCAGCATGAGCACAAACGGATAAAGAGCGAGGATACTCACCAGAAGCAGGAAACTAAGAAGAGGAGCAAGGGTCAGCCATTTGAGGAGCCTTTCAAATATGTTGACGAGAATATTTCCGAGCTGCAAGGCATCAAAGAATTCTATGACCTCTCTCCACAATTTCCGATGAACAGATTTATGGTTAGAAATGCCGAAGGTGCTGCAACAAAGAATATGTACTACACTACTGCACTGGCAAAAGAGATCCTGCAAGAGAATGAGGGCAAGGGTATGAAGTTCGTTCATTCGGGTGTGAAGATGTTCGTCAAGCAGGATGCACCATCGCCAGAGACATGCCCTTGGCGGATACAAACGGATGGACTGAGAATAATTGAGACATGGATTGGGCAGAAGCGCATCGTGAGTTTGAGACGGAAGGAGACATTGCGGAAATTGCTGGTCGAGATGTTTCCTCGCTTTCAAGACGACGACTGGGCAAATCTAGGAGAGCTTGGTGACCAAATGCGTGGCATGGCGATGGGCTGTTGTGTTCTTGTCGTCGAGCAATCCGAGGATGAGGGAGGCTTCAGCGAAAGGATGGTCTTCCCTCTCTGGAAGAGTATTCACAGTCTTAACTTGATGATGCCCAAGGAGGATAGAAAGGCTATGCTGTTGAGGCTATTCAACGACGATTCACCCCTACAAAACATGAATCAAAACAGGAAATCAGATCAGGGGCCAGTCAAGGACAAGATCGAGATGCCGACCGAAGCTGCAGTCACTGAGGATGACGTTGACAGCACGCTGAAGACGAGGAATACTAGCTCACCGGAACCCGTACCAGCTCCACAAAAAGACGTTCCATCCGAAGACGAAGATGACGGCGGTGTGCCACTTGAATGAGATTGATTGCAGAAGAGGTAGTCATGCTGATACGGCGTTCGTTGCTGCATCATCCAAAAGAAGCTGCATCCTGAACGCGGTAGGGCGTCCATTTTCTTCTGCTTGGCTCGATTGACGATCCGTACTTCCACCCCTTCCGAAGCTATATCACCCGGGCTCAGACATTCAGCCTGCCTGACCTTTGGCATGTCCTTCGCGACCGCAATTAGCTAGAACTTAACGTCGTCATATTTCTCACTTGGGCTACGTTGGTTGCTGCCGTTATGCTGCGAGGTGCGTTCGCTTGGCATTGCAGATTACCCTCTTTGACGCAGTATTTTGTCATTTCTTGCCGCGCGAGACTGACAATCTCACGCTCGACGCATTGCATACCGTCTTCGAGGTTGGTAACGGTGAGCATGCTAAGTACTACGATGACAATATGCCCTACTATAGGAATCGATAGACAAGCTGGGACCAGAATACCTACCCGCCTCTGTGTTAGGTTGGTGAGAGTGCAAAGAAGAATATCTGGTTTACGCGGTCACGGTATACCGGAGGCTTAGATAGAGACAGGGTACGAGCTAGACGCTAGAAAGCCGGATTGCGCGGTATTGGGAAAATTGCAGGAATCTATACCTCTACGACAGACTCTTCGAATGATTTCGTCGAGCCTCTTGGCCGCATTGTGACGCAGAGAAATGTATACTCTGCTTACGTCGAGGCGCGGGCACTCACAATTGGGCGTGACGGGTCGAAATATCTATAGACTTCTTTCGTCCTTGCGTGACGAAACGGAATGTGACCTTCAAAAGCGAGTTTTGGATCAACTGCGAGCGCGTAACCTTCCAACAGTTGGGGGAAAGTAGGGAAGTATAACACTCGAGTTGCTCCGGTGGGTGAGGCCGAAACATTGAGTTACACTGACTGCAATTGCATCGAGGAGCTCCCTTCCCGACGGTGGCGTGGGACCAGGCAGCGAAGAAGGAGAAAGATAGTCCTGGAGGGATACAGTAATCTTCGAGTGGTGATATTCTCACACTTAAACACCCCAGGTCTACTATGTACACGCTAGAACGCAAAATGCAAATACAAGGTTGGGCACTGCCACCACAAGTGTGCGGGCCAGACCCGTTCTACCACATGAACCCTCAGAATTCCCTGCTCTCCCCAATATTACAAACATCAAACACACCGGTCTCTGCGATTCCATGATGCGCAAGGGCCTTCTTGAGTAGCCGCGGCGGCTCCAATACGTCCTCCTCGGTCAACACCCACGTTCCCCAATGGATCCCCAACGCCCTCTTGCACTGCGTGTCCCTGAATATTTCAACTGCATCTCTCGGGTTTGCGTGCATGGGGCTCATGATCCACCGCGGCATGTACGCGCCGATCGGAATGAGTCCTAAATCGAAGGGACCACGGAAGTTGCCAATGTCGCGGAAGGCGGGGCACGTTGGGAGGTGGGAGTAGGACTCGGACCAGTCGTCGTGGCCGTCGCTAGATTCGGGGACGGCGCGGTAGCCGGTGTCGCCGCCAAAGTAGACGGATTTGTCGCTCGAGGTTATGGCCCAGGAGGCCCACAGAGTTGCGGCGCGGTCGGTGATGCCGCGGTTGGAGATGTGTTGGCAGGGGAGGCAGGAGATGCGGGATGTTATTGTTCTGCTGGATGTTTTGGAGGTGTCGGGTGAGGAGCCGGCGCTGGAGACACTAGGTTTCCTGTCTGTGCTCGAGGCTGGTGATTGTGGGGTGAGCGTGAAGTCTACTTGGTCCCACCAGTCCAGCTCGGTGCACTGTTTGATCCCGCTTGCTTCAAACCATTTCTTGTTGCCGAGGGGCACGAAGAAGTGGCAGTTTGGATTCCGTCTTGCAATCTCGCTAACGGTTGGGTAGGAGAGGTGGTCGTAGTGGTTGTGGCTTATAACGACCGCGTCGATGATGGGAATGTCTTCAATTTGGCAGGGCATTTCTGTGTACCTTTTCGGGCCAAGCCAGGAGAGGGGAGAGCAACGGTCTGTGAAGACTGGGTCGAAGAGGACGCGGAGGCCGGAGGGGAACTCAACGTAGTAGCAGGCGTGGCCCAGCCATGTTGCGCGGATCTTGTCATTCTGGTCACGAGACGGGAGGAAGATGGGCTTTTCCACCGGGATGGTAGGCGGGGTGGTGTCAGGCTTGTTGGCTTTTCCTGTTATCCTTCTCTTGATCAAGCCTTTTACGATTTTCCAGGGTGTTTGTGAGTTCCATGACGGCCATGGGTTTTCGAAGCGGCCGTTTGCAATGTGCCATGCTTTTGAGTTGGTCAATTCGTCATCGGGACGCGCACCGGCCTGTGACGGGAACGAGACGGTCGCAGCATAGAGCAAAGCTGAAGTTGAGGTGGAAGCCATCATGCGATATGCTTGACGTGATGATGCTGACTGCGAAGATGAGATAAAGGATTTCCTTCGGAACAGAAGTCGCAGAAACGAGTGCATGGAGAAAAGAAAGGTAAAGGAATGGACGCGAGAATGCAAAGCAGTTATGTGTCAGATCTGGTGCATAGACAGGTCTGCGGTCTATACCATGAAAGCGAACAGGCGTGTTGGAAAGGTCCAAAGTTGCGCCGTGGCACATGCATAAAAGCTCAGCTAAAAAGCTGCTGAAGCTGCGAAAGCAACTTGGAATGCTGATGTCAGTGGTCGTTGAAACTCTTAACTCCGGCCGCTATCACTCCGACATTGATGCTTATTTTCCGTCGATGCACTACCGACATTGTGGTCCATGCGTCCCGGAACCTAGACCAGCCGAAAATCCTTCAGGCAGACGCCAATGTTAAGCTTTGGCGAGGGTCTTTGACGCCTAGCGAGCATGAATAGTGCGAAATCTGCGCAATTGAATAGAGGCGGTTTGCCGCCAGCGACACCTGAAAGCAGAAAGCCAGACGGGGGGCAGACTAACCCAGAATAAGCAAGAGATGCGCCTGCAGAAGCGCAGTTGACAGCCAGCCGACCATCGCGGTCTTCGGTTTTCGTAAAGTGGCAGCATTAAGGAGAGCACATCATCGCGCATATGCAATCAGATGACGCTGTCGCGACAGTCGAGCAGCATGTCTCACCACCAGCGTCTACAGTAATCTCTAGCAAACACGACTTTGCAAAAAAACTCTCATCGTCGGTAGAGGTTGGCGACAACGGTAGCATTTTCTCGCAGCTCACGAACAATCCATTCTTTACCGCTGGCTTCGGCCTTGCAGGCTTAGGTGCCGCTGCAGCGTTCGGTCAGAGAGGCCTCAGAAGAGCTGCAGGTCTGGTGCGACGAAGATTGCTGGTCGATGTTGAGATCAGCATCAAGGATGAATCTTATCCCTGGTTTCTCTACTGGATGACCCAGCATGAGAAACGCCAGTTGGCCTCTTATGCCTCATCTTCGGATACTACTGGAAAATGGCAACGAGCCTCTTTAACGGAACGAATTCTGCAGCGGCTGACTCCTCGCATGCGTCATCTGGCCGTCGAGACCTCTAAAGTCGAGCTACCCAACGGCGCCATCAACACCCGCTTTGCTCTGATCCCAGGTCCTGGTCAGCACTTTATCCGCTATAATGGTGCTTTTATCCATGTCAACCGTCAGCGTGAAGCAAACAGAACCGAGATGCTAAGCACTGGCTCGAGACCATTCGAGACGACCACTCTAACCACTCTCTACCGTGATCGCTTCGTCTTCGAGTCCATCTTCCGTGAGGCTCATGAGTTAGCGGAAAAAGCGGTCGAGGGGAAAACAGTCATATACAATGCAAGGGGAGTAACATGGGAAAAGTTCGGGAGTCCGAGGCAGAAGAGACCGCTCGACAGTGTCATTCTCGAAAAGGGCGTCAAGGAACGTATAGTCGCAGACATACAAGACTTTATCGGTTCGGCAAAATGGTATGCTGATCGCGGAGTGCCATATCGGAGGGGCTATCTTCTGTATGGGCCACCAGGCACTGGCAAGTCCTCATTCATACAAGCTTTAGCTGGCCATCTTGATTACGGAATTGCTATAATCAATCTTTCCGAAAGAGGTCTGACTGACGATCGGCTCAACCACCTTCTTACCATCATTCCTCAGCGTACTTTGGTCCTCCTGGAAGACGTCGATGCGGCATATAATAATCGCAGACAGAAAGTCGAAGCAGATGGCTACGCCGGCGCAAATGTCACCTTCTCCGGTCTTCTGAATGCGCTCGACGGAGTCGCTAGCGCTGAAGAACGCATTCTGTTCCTCACCACCAACCATATTGAACGACTAGACGAAGCGCTCGTCCGACCAGGCCGAGTTGACATGACAGTCCGGCTTGGAAACGCTACAGCATACCAGATCTCTGCCTTGTGGGATCGGTTCTATGGCGATTGTATCGAGGATGAGCAGATGAAAGCCGAGACAAAGCTTACGTTCATGACGACACTTGTCGAATGTGGTGTGCTATCTGGCCTCGAAGATCGTGTGGTAAGCTCCGCGAGCACTGCAGCTTTTCAAGGTCTATTTTTATACAATAAGGGCAATCCTGAAGGCGCGATCCGAATGGCCTGGCAATTGAGCCCGGGAGAGATGCCAAATGCCCCGTTAGCAGAGCCGAAGGCTCAGGTAAATAGCTAGACTTTTTGGCTCCTTTGCGGGATGTGTTTGGCGCTGCTCAAAGAGCTTGGATGGAAGAATCTATACAATGAGCACCGCAGAAAGCTTCCCATAATCTCAGAATTGGAACCATATCTTATAATATGTGTCAACCCTGACAAGTCAAACTTCCAGAAGCATGACTCCCAGCCTTAAGAGCGTCTTGCTGACACTTTTTTTTTTAAACCTGTTTGCCTCACAAGGATCGGGAGCCGCCGGACGTGCCCCGGATCGGCAGATCCACGCCTAATGGAAACGACCCCAGCGACTAGCGAAATAAACCAGGGCCTGGAACTCATTCAGCGGGGGCGACGCTAGTGTCTTTGGCCTGCTCGATTACGTCGCAAGATTTCATGTTGCATCCCGTTAGAGAATCACCCAGGTGTATCAAACACTATCAAGTCACTTATAAGCATCTCACCGGCGTTTGGAAGCGTTTGAAGGGATGTGATTCAATGTTCAGGACGGCTCCATATCACTAAATGTCTTTGTTGGTTTGACATTGCAACTGTACCATTTTCCTATTGAGTGGCTTTGACATCGCTCCAGCTGAGCGCTTTTGAATTTGCAATATTGTGCGACCGATACCTTCAGACATTTTCAACCACACGTTGGAGGCCAACATGGTCGACATCCATAAACCGGGAGATTACCGTATCATCCTCGGTGACAGTCTCAAGGATGGGCACGACTCATTATCGCATATTGCTGTCAAATACAATTGGATACCCAAGACGGGCTTCGATAATTCTTCAGGCTCAATCAAAGGCTCAAATGATGATTTGAAATTATGGTACTCTAGTGGCAACAGTCAGTTTGAATATTCAGGTTGGCTATGCGAGCGGTCAGAAGGAAGCCCTCAACTCGTCCTGGTCTACGACAAAGAGAAGTCGGCCTATGTGCTAGAGAGCCTCGCAGCAGCAATAGACTTGAACATTGACTCTGGCACCAGTATTTCTGGCGATTTCATCAAGCGGCGTGTTCGACTGCAGAGGAATCGAAGCGATCAGGACGTCAATGGTGACCACGAAGAAAGAAATGATTTATTTGACGACGATGAGGATACAGTACCGGATGGCTCGAACCCATTTGACTACCGACATTTTCTTGACGAAGCCAAGGAGGCGGCTGAAAAGCAACGGCATCATGGAACAGGTGGCAGGACCCCATTGCCCGGCGGACGCACGCCGGTGAGTGGCTTGTCTAGTCCTTTGGTCGGCACCAGTCATCCACATACATCAACGACGCCATCTTTCGGACCTACAGAGATCGTAGACGCGTCAAACAAACCACAAGCCTGGGCAGGTCGTAGGCGGAAGAAGGCTGACAGTGCCACCAAGCCCAAGACTTCAAAGCCTTCATCATCTGCTAAACCGAGAGGATCAGCACAAACGAAGCAGCCTCAAGCCCTCTCACAAGAGAGGGTTGTCGACTCAGACTCGGAAAACGATGAGCCAACTAACACGACAGATCGTCCTTCACCAGTCGCAGCGCCAGCCAAAAGACCTACCAAGACACACCATCGCCACGTGTCATCTACATCAGTCGCCTCAGTAGCACAGTCTCCGCGGATCGTGGTCGAAGATAGTGGCCTCGAAATCGATACTGGCTCACCACCACCCGAAGAACGTAAGCGCGGCTACCGAATTGATCCAGAGGCATTCAGATCGCAAACAGGGACACCAAGGCCAGTCAACCATTCGCATGCCGGCACCCGGCCAGTCTCGCGAGGATCGAATGCAGACATTGAAATGCGTGACGCACCTGAAGTGGAAGACGAAAACATGAAATACTTCCAAGATGACGATGAGGAAGACGGAGATGTTATAGTGAAAGATGGAGACGTCGACGAGCTGATTCTTGACGATGGTGTTGCGAAGTCACCGACTCCGCCTCCTATACCCATTCAGCAGCCGAAGCCAAAGCGTAGGCAGAGCAGTACAGTCAAGAGACGCAGTAAGGCTAAGTCGACGTCACCGCCGCCGATGCAACAATCGGTCAGTATTGACGATGATGATAGCGGGCTCGCTGCGGAGCTCGAGGCTGCTTTGGAGAAAGAGCAAGCGATGCAGGACCTGCAGACCCAGCGAGCGGACGATGAAGGAAGGGGTGCTGGATTAGGGATCTCAGGCGCGCAGGATGATGAGAGCGATATTAGCGAGGAGGATTAGACGTCCTTTGCACAACTCTTGGAACGTGTCGTGTAGTGGGATGACCGCGAGGCAGACAAAGATTGAACCAATTTGGGCAACGCCGCTTTGTTAAAACCCACTAGATTCCGTCGTCGTAAATAAGAAAGTTTCGGCTGCAGCTTGACTATCCAGCGTTTCCGCACCTAGTCGCAGCTTTGATCACGTCTCGCCGAGCTAACACCTTCACCACTGTCCTTTCCCACCCGGCAACCACGATGTAGGTAGGTTGTCAGCCATGCTCTGCTGTGGCGCCGGAGATGAAGGAAAGAGCGATGTCATGGAGGATCATGTAGGTTACAGACGTGGGCTTGACTTCTCGACGCACCGAGACGCGAGAGATAGCGTCGATGGCGAGGAAGCAGATGATTGCTGTGAATGGACCGGAGCAGGCACCAAGCATGCTGATAACAAGCATGAAGGTTTTTGGGTCGGGTGCAAAGCTTGTGTAGAAAGCGGCGTTTGGTCATCTCTGCTGTATCGTCTCTGTGGGGGGTTTTCCATACTGAGCTTTGATTTCCGCTTGCGTTGATCGAGTTTGTTCTTTCTTGAGCTGGTGCACTCCTCATCCGTTCAGAACGTGCCGTCCTTGCAGATCTCCATGTCGCCGCCGCTTCTTCGCCAGGGAGCCTCGTCTGTTACATGCACAGTTTTGGGAATTCCCCAAAAGCTGTTCTGAATACCATGAACTCGCTGGTTTCACAGTCACTCGAGGCAGCCAATCGCGGAATATGCAGCGAACGTTAAAGGTATAAGTCTCTATGATCTAGCAGCGGTTGAACGCTCTCCGACCCGTTCTCCATGGGCTTTACGCTCATGAAGCAGGGGACTTCGGACGACATGGCTAGGCGGAGCCAGAAGATTTAATCAGAACAGGTAGTCTTGAGCAGGATGGTGGGCTGCTGCTTTTCGCGGCCCCCAAAATGGAACAAGCGCTATGGATCGATGCACGTAAACTCGCGATATCGAGGTCATTGTCGTGCAATGGAGGGTTCGTCTCAGTTGGAATGATTCGGGCTATTATTGTTGCGAGCCTGATTGCCATAGAGACCGAAGGTGCGAAAGTAAATTTGGGAGATTGCTCACCGCTGGCGCGAGGACGATGTCAAGGGGCGACTTCGATTTCAAAGGTAGATTAGGACCCAAATGCCCTGTAAAAGAAGACCAGGACGACTAGTGGTCACACCGTGTTAGGGCCATCATAAATGAGAATTGGAGGATACATTCTGCTACACACTACAAGACGATTCTCCCTCTGCTGGTGCTGTTACTGCTACTACCGCCACCACCAACAGGCTGACTGCGATTGCTGCGATTGAAAAGTTTATTGAAGAAGTTCCTGTCATCGCTTTCATCACGTCCCATCCATTTAGGCCTCGCAAACATGCTGTTATCATTGCTACTTCTGTTTCCTTCTCCAGCATTACGGTGAGCGCCGGCACTGTTGTTGATCCACTTCGGTGACTCGAATGTGTCAAATGTGTTCTTCACACGTCGTCCAAAAAGGGTCAAGAAATTCTCTTCTTCTGGCTCAGGGTCGAGCGGCGGTGGCTGTCTCGATGCAGCGGATGACCCCGTCACCTTCGAGTTTCGGTTCGACGACCCGGGTGTAGGTCCAGCTGCCACGGTCGAAGCTCGCACAGGACTTGACCACCGGGGTGATCTTCTCACATCACTGCTGGCTCGTGGTGATCGTGCGGCTGGTGAAGGGCTGAGAAGTCCGAGAGAACTGCTTCCGGCAGGACCGTTCAGGTCTCTTGCAATCAGGTCCCGGCCTTCTCTCCAACCGCCTGTTCCAAAGCCAGAGGGGCTTTCCTCGTCTTCGTCATCGATGATTTCGAAACCCAATATGTTCTTCATGCGGCCGTATAGATTGAAAAACGTTGCACAGACAGGGATGAGAATAAAAATTGGGAAGAGGCGCTCGAACCATGTTCCAAGCGGAGTCAAGTTGATGAGCTTGCCGAGGAAATTATGAAACGTGGTGTTTCCAAGTATAGTGTCTGGAAGAAAAGTGAGAAAGTTGTAAGCAAGCGGAACGGTGAGGCGAGCAATCTGGCCTGCGTACCAGCAAGCTGATTCGGGGTCGGTATTGCGGCGAACAAGAGCACGCTGATTCCAGACTGGCACATCAGCGATCGAGGACAATGCGCAGATGCACATGTAAAGGATCCAGAATGCGGCTACCAGTTGGCCGCCGAGGCCGATTTGATAGTCTTTGCGGGCAGGGTGGTGAATGACGGTCAGGGATACGGCGGAGAGCTGAGGGGCTGGAAAGCGAATGATTTCGGACCAGACTATGGCGACTGATGCAAGAGACAGGAGACCCCCAACAACGATGCGAAAGGCAGGGAGAAGCTTGGCGTAGAGGTAGTGGCGCAGAGTAGGCGCCAGTGAGATGTAGCGCGAGAGCGCAGATCTCGAGGCCGTTTGTGAGCGTTCAAATGTGAGTTTTTGGCTGACAAGTGAATCGAGTATTAGCTGTAGCTCGTAAGCTATTTGTACGATGCGGTCCCATTCTTCCACATAGCGAGCACGTTGACGGCGGGCTCGGTGGAGTCGCCGTGTTAAGTCGGCAAGGTAGCGCTCTGTGATGACAGCGGGTATCTTTGTCGAGGAATCGACTTCTGGTGTTGCGAGAGTCAACCGGGGTGGGACAGTTCCGACTATATCGGCCAGATCATCGATCCAATCTTGAAAATCTCGCGCTGTGCCTGTCTTGCGCTTCTTTAACTGCTCGATCTGGCCCTCGACGTCCTCAAGGGCGATTATGGCATCCTCTAGCTTCTCATGAATTCTTGCAGCATGCGCCTGCACCCTCCGTAGACGGCCGCTGACGCTTGCGTTGCGGAGAATTTTTCTTGGTATGGCGACGAGGCCGTGACCCATAAGATAGATGGCGAGGATTAGACCCCATACGTACGCCAACGCCACGAGTAGTGCTTTGATAGCGGTAAAGTCGAAGCCGTAAGAGAAGATCATGTAGATCAAGCCGGCAATGCCGCAGCTGAGCATGACCAATTGATATCGCCCATTAGATCGAAGGGAGTATATCATCCGACTTTTGGGGTCCCGATATCCAGCGTCCATATACTCGCCTATGAGTGGCAGCAAGAACCAAGTCAAGACAAATGTAAGCCAGTAGACCACCCTCCAGCAGACGAGGACCATTCTCTGAGGCAGCCATATTCCTTTGGAGGCTTCATCGTCAACATGTGCACTTGATGCGACGTCTATCGGTACGAGAAGGATGGCACTGGAGGGCAGCGCAACAGCTAGGAAGAGCGGGACAATGAGGAAGGCTGGAGCTGAGCGCAATGGGATGTAGTGGCGTAATAAGAGGAGGACGAACAAACTGATAACAAGAGCCGCAACTGCGGCAAACGTGCCAGAGCCAGCCGCCGAGGCCATTGTTACGATGCCGAAGAGAACGTGCTGAACAATGTATGCATTGCTATCGCTATCGCTCTCGCTCGGAAACCGGGTACGCCAGTCACGGCAGTTGCAACGCGCGATAGACCCAAAAACAGTGGTCGTGGTTGCATTCGAAGAAAAAGCGCGAGTTCACTGTCGGCCTCGCGTTTAGAACATGGTCCGGCAGTGACGTTGACAATGCAGCGGGAGCGAGAAGTCTATGAGAAGGGCACTACTGGAATGAAACTCTGCTTTTAACTTAAACTAGCCTAAAAGGAAGTAGGGTGTAACCGTAGGCTTGCTCGGATGGGTCAACCCCACAGCCAACGCTCGCAGTCGCTGGTGCTGATCACGCGGCGTAAGCGAGCCGTCAACGAGTCAAGCAAGATCTCGACAGTCAGCTGCTAGTCTCCCTTATTACCTGTGCTGTAGGGAGGCTCGCCAAACACGTTGCCGGTTTCTAGCGGTGGTTAAGATTTAGGAGCCGCGTTGCCTCGAGCAGAAGAAGAGACGGATGGACTATTCGACGACGTCAAAAGAGTTTGTCCTGCGGCGTGACTTTGGTGCGTTGGCCCTTGCCAATTGTTGTCGCCTCAGGCTTAAATAGAGGATGACGATTGAAGGGTGTTTCTTATCCTTGCCAACGCGGGCGACAACTAAGCACACTAATTAATGCAAAAAGCACGGCGGGAGGTGTCATTGGCTTAGGAACAGCGGGCCTGCTCTTCGCACCAGCCTCGGTGCCCAGTCAGGCCGTTACTGATTAGCCACTTCTGAGCCTGGAGAGCCCACTCACCTCTCCTGAAGCCCACTGAAGCCCACCGCGCCCTCTTTCGGCAGCCCGAGTTATCCACCCTGAAGTTTCACAGCACCGGTGCCCGTCTGCGCTGGTAACAGTGGTCGAGCACTTTCTTCGCGTGCCTTTCGTCGTGCTCGTTTTGCCTGCTGATTCCCTTCCTGCGCACCTCACATCTTGTACTTCTAGTTGACTGCATCTCTCTGTCATAACACCATTTCATTTCAACTGAAGAGGCTGTCGCCGGTGTAGGCGCTAGAACTCGGATAGGACTCAGCAACGAGGATTCCAAGGCTCAGACATTGTGTTTTCCATCTTCCGTCACACGCTTTTTGGCACCACTGGGACCTGATATTTTGCACGTTCAGGTCGCTCGCTAAACTCGACGTATCTTTCTGCCTTCCGCCTCGTCCAATTTCGACCGCTTTGCCTACAACACTACACGAGCTGACGCAGCGAAAGAGCGCGCATACAAGATCTAACCTAGCCTCGCCTGGCAGGCCGCAAGAAGCTGAAGCAACGAAGCCTCCATTGGGCACCTTGGCAGCCTGCAAGCGGCTTGCAAACAGCCGACCCTCGTGCAACCTTCTGGGGCACGCGACGGCAGTCGCCTTGGCCCATTCTGCGTTGTGTAACGGCTGCACTCTGCACTCGACCACATCATTGACTAGATCCGTCGTCGCAGCTCGGCCCAGGTCTCCTTCGCCTGCGACTACGTGGCCGAATCTCTGTGCTTTTTCCTGAGCCGTTTGGCCGACAAGCCCTAGAACGATCCATGGAAGTCGGTTGAAGCAGCGATCGAGGTAAAGAATCCTCGAGGCTGCGGCCATGAATCCTCATCAGTTTACCGGTATGGGCGGCATGGGAAGGGGAATGCCCAATAACGTGAACATGATGCAGAATATGAACATGAACATGGGCATGGGCATGAACAACATGAATCAGAATATGGGCCAGCAGAAACCACCGAACTTCCTTCAGTACATATACCAGAGCCTGGCTCAGAGTCAGCAGAACGATGGTCCATTCACCGGCTGGCAAGCCACTCAGCCCATTCAGGAAAGAGCTGCACAGGTCAAGGTCTTGTTCGATTCGCTGCGCATGCTAGGCTCTAATGTCGACATAAGGCGCTCGCTGGATATCGCCATCGTTTTTGAGAAAAAGCAATTCATCAACAGTCCGACGCTGGAAGCATACAAGCTATCGTTACATGAGAAGCTCTCCAGCATCCGAGACCAGAGGCAGCAACAAATCGCTGGTGCTGCTAACGGCGCCCCTAACGCAGCGCAAGTGATGAATTCAGCCTTTCAGCAGATGCCGAACATGAACCAGGACCTGAATTTCCCCCAACAAGCAGGAATGCAGCCCTCAGCGATGCCAAATCAGGTGCAGCAACCACCCAACATGAACGTGAGTTACCGCACTCCCTCTGCATCTTCGTTTCCACGTCCTAGCTTATCCACTTGGTTTCAGTTTGTAGTCCTTTTGCATAGCACTTTCTGGTACTAGTAACCACCACGAATGCCCCGAGACGATATCAGATTCTCTTCAAACACTTCCGTTCGCTACGTGTCTGCACAAGTCACTAACTACTATCGTAGCCTAACCAGTCCCTCGGTCAGACGCTGAATACTGGAAACCCACAACTCAACCGACCCAACCCACCTGAATTGACCAAAGAAGACAACACCTGGATCAACACTCGTGCTGCTGAAATGGCTAAAAGCACACCACGTGAGCACATGACCAAAATTGTCGAATCGATGGATCCGCGGGTACGACAATCCCTGACGGAGAAGAAGATCGATCCCATCATATACCATTTCAGAATGAAAGCCACCAAGGAATTCAGGATGCAGCAAGCGCAGAGAAATGGACAATCCCAATCCATGATGGGCATGAACATGACGAGAATGCAGACTCCGAATCAAAACGCCGGCATATCAACATCACAGCCTGGTGCGCCATCCTTTATGAATAACATCGATCAGTTTCGGGGCCAGCAAGAGGAAGGTATGAGGTCGCAGCAGGAAGGTCAATTGGTTGTTCCTGCGAGCAGTCAGATGCAAAATCTCAACTTGCCCGCAGACACCATGCAGAGGCAGCAGATGATTTGGTGGAGGCAATTCAAACAGACCCATCCCAATGCCTCTGACCAAGAAATACAGCAGCTCGTTGCTCAAAAGTTCAGGTCGATGCAAATGCAGATGCGAGCTCACGGTCAGGCGAATGCAAGGGCCGCCATGGCACAGCAGGCCGGCCAGAACCAAAACCTTGTGGGTCAGCAGAACCGACTGAATATGCTCAACCAACCACTCAATCAAAATGCACCCGGTGAAAGCCCGGTGCAGAATGTCGGAAGACCGCAGTCAACGCCTCAGCCGGGTCAAATGATGGGAGCAGGCCAACCTGCCCAAATGCAGACTATTCCACAACAAATTGAGTCAAAGATGCATACGCTGCCAGAACAGCTGCAACAACTCCTGAAGGCGCGTCCAAACCATGAATGGCCTAAACTCCTTGCCGAATTTAGACAGCGTCAAGCGATGTACCAACAGCAACAACAACAACGGCAGCAACAGCAGCAACAGCAGCAGCAGCAGATGCAGCAGCAGATGCAGCGCAGTGTATCGCAGCAGGGTCCAAATACGCAGGCTGCCCAGAACCTGCAGCAAATGCCTAATAGCCAATTTCCGGCCCCATCACCTATGCAAGCTACCTTGTCCATGGGTGCCGAGCAGGGCAAGCCCATGCTGGGCATAAATCAGGGGCAACTACAACAGCAAAGCATGAACATAAATGCACAAAACATTATGCGTATGCATCAGCAGCAGCAGCAGCAGCAGGCCCAGCAGAGCGCGATGGGTCAACAGGCTCTGGGACAAGGAGCTGTCAATCCTCAGGCAAACGAAGCACTCATTAGAGAGACAGACAACCAACCTGTGCCGCAACAGTTGCTCAATTATGTGACGCAGCAATACAGACAGATGAACCAGGGAATCCCAAATCTTCCGACGTGGCTACACCTCAAGGAGTTTACCAAGGCACAGTCTAACCCCAGGATACCGATGAATAATATTTTGAATTACCAGCTCAAGTATGCCCACTCACGACGACTGCAGATGATGTCCGCGGGCGGTGCGCCCCAGATATCGCAGCAGAACCAAGGCAATCTCCAAAATCCCTCGATGGCGCAGCTAGGTCAGCGTCAAATCACGCCGCAAGACATTGACATTGCAAAACAAACGAACGCAAACTGGCAGAATCTTACCAACGACCAAGTGAAGCAACTTCTGGAGACTCAGCGGGGACCGCAAGGCAATAACCTACTGGGGCAGACTCAAAAAGCTGGCGCGGCTCAATCACAGAACAACGCAAAAGCCCCGAATCAACAAAGAATTAACCAACAAGCAGCACAGGCGGCCAAAACCCAAGCTCCTACCCAGCCTCAAAACATGATGCAGACCCCAACGGTAACTGGCCCCAAATCAAGTGAGGCCAAGAGCCTGAAGAGGCCGAACGAAGACGATATGCCAGACAGCAACAACCAACAACAACCCAATAAACCATGGCCATTGAATGTCACGAAAGAGCAATATGAAAAGATGTCGCCAGCTGAGAAGGAGAATTTCGCACGGGAACGCAAAAAGTATGAGACCGCATCCCGAATTGCACAGCTGACTCGAGAGGTCAGCGGCCAGATGAAGAAGACGCCACCAATCACGAATATGGATCAGGCAACTCGCCAGAAGATTCACAAGATGCTGACGGCCGAACAGACTAAGAGGATTCTTGAACGGTTCGACACCTTCCTGATCGCATTTGCTCAATTTGAGAGCGATCCACGTCTGCTCAAAGTCCTTATACAGCACAGATGGCACCTTTCGCAACAATACAGGCCGGAGTCTTGGACCGCCAAAACTTATATACCAGCGCAGCATTTCACCTTAAACGCCGACAATCTCGAGAGCATCATCAACACTGTAACCTTGAAATTCCATCAAGCCGTCGAAAAAACACAGCGCGCCTCCTCAAAAGCTGGTCCACAGCAATCAGTGCCTTTGACGAAAGAAAATCTTAGCATTGCTGAACAGCAAGCGGCACAGCTCCAAAAGTCAAACAAGGTACAAAAGCCAAAGGATGCGCCTCCACCAGCTCCGACAGCTGACAAGCCGCCCCAGTTGGATTGGCCGAATGACCGTGGACAAGGTGCGCCGAAGTACGCTCCGGCTACTGGCTTGAAACCGGAAGATCTCAAGCTACCACCCAAAAAGAAGCCGCGCAACGATTCCTCAGCATCCCCTGTCACGCACGCGCAGACACAACCGAAAGCATCATTGCGGTGTACATTCCCTGGCTGCAGTAGTCATCCTCAAGGCTTCACTAGCCAAGCAGAGTTGGATCTGCATAAAGCGGCAACCCACAGACCCGAGACAGAGTCTGTTAAGGACCCCGTTAGTTTTTTGAACAACTCATTGCAACAAGCATTCAACCTCGATGAGCACCTGGAGCCGAAGACATCTGCTCCTGAGGCGAAATCCATGGAGAAGGTTCTCAGCCAAGGAGCAAAGACAGACAGTAAAGGCTCGACGCCTGCCGCACTGATAGGAGGTCTCAATCAGCAAGGTAGCAAGGGCACGCCTTCTACTGCACAAACAGCGGTACCTGCTGCTAAGATTTCAAAACCGGCACAGCAGCCAGCACAAGAGCCTGTAGCTCAAACATCTGAAGATTCATGGGTAGACCCCTCTTTCACATTTGATGATATGGTTAACGTTTTCGGCCCGGCTGAAACGGGAGACGTGATTCCAATGGCAAGTGACAGTCAAGTTTTGCTGGACAAGACCTTCAACGCCTACATGAAGACGCATGACTATAAGCGTGTCTTTGGTGACTCGGACAATTTGACGGTCAGCGAAGGCTCCTCGAACAAAAGCAAAAGCCCCGACCAAGGCAGCGAGCCAAGCTTGCCAAGCAAAGATCGGCTACAAGCAGCGAAAATAGCTGCTCAGGGTCCTTACCACGTCGACCTTGCGATTGATGGAAACGCACTGCCAGAGCTCGCTGAGAACTTCGATGAACTATGGACGGAAGAAAGAGACTGGACTCTACTCGAGACTGAGGGTAGTCTCAGCCCGTGGGAGAAAGTCGACAAGATGGAGGATGGACAGCAGCAAACCTCGGGACAAGATGACTTCGATCTTGATTCGTGGATTCGTGAGCCAGCGCCACCAGCGGCGTTCCCGGAGGGCGAAATGCTCAACGTGCTCAACGAGAAAACCGAGTGGGATGCTATTTATGCTGTAGGTGACCCTTCGCTTTACGCTGGTGGTACATTAGCGTGGAACGCTGTCGGGAAAAACGGCGCAGAGTTGCGGCGCAGCTTAGGCTGGCCTATCGAGGGCGCTGCTGGCCAAGCAGCAACAGCGAATTGATATAAGAGGCGTGTCATGGGGAGTTCTGTTGCTGTGCACGAAAAGTGCTATACACGAGATGGACTGTGGTGGAGTTGCCAATTGAGAGAAAGGGTTTGACTTTTATATAATTTTTGGACTCGGGCATTTGGATCTCACGCGACACGGTTGAAGCTACATTTGACGTTGACTATAAATGATTTTAGATTGACTTTTGTCTGAAACATGATGTCAAGAAATTGCCTAGCATACACTTATGTCTGCTCAGACTTCAAGGTCGGAAATGTTAGTGTTCCTTTCTCTACGGAACAATTTCCGCACCCTTTTCTTTCCAGCTACCGCGGCTTTCCTCAAGTTATGGAGTTCCCATTCGTCAAGACCTCAATGGATCTTCAGCGCGGAACAAGCAGGAGGCGCTGGTTATTATAGCTACAATGGAGGAACCACAATACAGGATAGTCGTTATGTTCACTCGTCTAGTGTCACAACCAGTGATTCGCCTTGTTGACTGCGACAGTTGAAATAATTTTCTGGCGTCGCATCTCCTGCTCAACTTCATCCAGCCAAATCTTGGCTTCCACCTTCGCAGAGCGTCTGGCCGGCCCCGTGGGAGCAGTCTTCCGGCGAAATGATTGTATCTCTCCTTCTGTGGACGACACCTCTGCTGCTGTTCATCTACCTAAGCAAAAGCTTCACACTACTCCCCTCGAGAATACCGGGACCGTTTCTGGCCAAGTTCACGGATCTTCATCGGTTCCTCTCGGTCTACCGACGCAATCCCCACGAGGAACAAAATGACCACCATAAGCGGTACCGCGGCCAATCAGACTTCGTACGCCTAGGACCCAGCAATGTGTCAGTATCGGGTCCAGGCTACATCCAGCAGATATATGCCATCGACAAGAAGCTGCCAAAGAGCGACTTCTATGCGACTTTTCAAAACATCGTTAATGGACGACGAGTCGCGAGTCTCGTCGCTGTCACCGATGAAGCCGCTCACGCAAGGATGAAGAGGCTCGTCGCGAACGCGTATGCACTGTCCACATTAGTCGAATTTGAGCCACTGGTGGATAATACGACCCACGTGTTTCTTGATGTGCTGCAGGAGCGTTTTGCTAGTCAGAAAGGCAAGGTGATAGACTTGGGACAGTACTTACAGTTCTACGCGTTCGACGTGATGGGTATGACGGTGTACCCAAGTAGTCAAGAAAAGTGGCTGACATTTTTCAGGTGAACTCACGATGTCGAGACGACTAGGCTTTATCGAGGAAGGCGTTGACGTGAATGATATTATGAAGTCAATCAACGCAAACTTCGAGTACTTTTCGGTTATGGGACAAATGCCGTGGCTTGATAATCTGTTAGGCAAGAATCCGATTTATATCAGGTATCTCCGGAAGCCAGTCAGCTCGCCTATTCTCCAGTTCGCGCAACGCCTACTTTCTGAGAGGCTGACACAACTAGACAGTGGTGAGCGACAGGAGAAAGAGAACGCGATCAAAAAACCGGACTTCCTTGCACGGTTTTTACAAGCCAAAAGTCAGGTATCAGGATCTGATGAGGATGTAGCGCCGATGACTGATGGCCTTCTATTGAGCTTATTATTTGGGAATATCAACGCCGGAAGCGACACAATCGCAACGACTCTCCGCGCATGCTTCTACTATCTGCTGACGCACTCTGAAGCCATGAGGGTGCTGAAGGAAGAGCTGAATACGGCACGAGCTAATGGGAACCTGACGCTACCTTGTCCGACTTGGCAAGAAACGCAATCCGAGCACATGGTCTACACTCGCTGTGTGATTAAGGAATCTCTACGACTCTGGCCCGCACTTGCACTTCCTTTAGAGAGACGAGTTGTCGATCCAGTTGGGCTGCATCTCCACTCGCCAAACGGTGAAGACAAAATCATCCTCCCGCGCGGCACAATCGTCGGCATCAATCCCTATGTCCTCCACCGAGACCCACGAATCTTCGACCCCAACTTCGCATCTACCCCCAGCGAATCAAACGTCGAGAACTTTGATCCTGCTAGATGGCTCCCCTCGACATCAACACTGAAGAACTCTCGAGGCAACACGGATGCACAATTGAAAACCATGGAGCATGACATACTTACCTTTAGCGCCGGGAAGAGGAGCTGCTTGGGGAAGAATATCGCCATGATGGAGATGTGCAAGGTTGTGCCCGCGCTTATAATGAAGTTCCCAGATATGCAGCTTATTGATGCTTCGAGATACAAGGTCAAGAACGCTTGGGTGCTTGCACAGACCGGGCTTGATGTCAAGCTTAATCCATAATGGCACGAGGTAATCACGCACGTGTTTGGGATCACCTCCTCACAAACGCTATCTTGCACATAGCTAGCCACTGTCACCTAAGGTGGCACGCTGCATCCAAGGGCAGCTAACAGTAAGCGCGTTACTTAGCGTACAAACTCCGGATGTACCGACCAGAAAATGCCTTTATGGACGTCGAGCTCCCAGATGGGCGTGGCGGGTGCGAAAAAGATTAGCAATGAGGAAAATGGATGATCAAGGAGGGGTTCGTTAGTCGACTCGTGCTATCCATGACAAGACCTTTGACGGCGAAGGCTCGGTCATGGATGGTGTCTTTGTCTTTGAACACAAACATCGCACTTCAGTCCAATTGTGCCTGGTATGGTGATAAATAACTTTTATGATTCAGGTGTGTCACTTTGCCAGGATTAGGAGCTGCGACTCTTTCCATTAGGCAGGCGCGACACTGGTGAGAGAAGTCTGGTATTTAGGAGCAAGGTGGATTGTTAAGAAGTGAGGACGTAACATCTAAGACGGAAGGATAGATCCGTTCGCCTATTGATGAAAGCACCACAGAAGCATCAATGGGGAAAACGCGATTATATTTTGGGCAAAGCGAGCAAGTGAAAGAGCAACAAGCCGGTCAGCATCAGGGCTGAAGTGGCTGAATCAGGCTTCTGGAGATTACTAGGCCAAGACTTGATACACGACATCAGCGTTCTCGAGTGGGAGAGGGCGAGGGTACATGAGAATCAGACGTATCTGAAGGACAAGACAGTGCTAGGACACGGACTTGGAGATACGCGTGAGTGGTGAGACTACAATCAATAAAGCACCTTAAACGAAGATGGGATGTATTATTCTGCCATCATGATTGCCATCGTCATCAATTGTGCGAAGCTGCTGAACCTTAGTGTCTTTCAGGTATGCTAGAGCGAAGAGGCAACGCGTCGGCACGCTTCCCACAAGCTATTGACTGCAGCCTCCAAAGCCTCGTCGTAAGAATGAGCAGTACCATCACCGCTTACATTGAGGAGGACAGCACTCCGTCCCCGCACCTGCTTGGCCCTTGTCCCTCGCTGCTTGGTAGCACTCTTTGGAGACATTGTGTGTGATGGTAGGATAGAGTCTTTCACCATCTTTCGTCCAACATCCTGAACGCAAGCGTGTATTGCACGAGCTTGCTCTTCGATCGACGCGGAAGCGTTGCGGCTGCGTACGCTGGCGGCGTTCACAGGTTTGAATGGACGTGCTGTGCACCCTGCCGGATCCGTACGGATGCCGAGGACGGATGCAGCTTTCGAAGGTATATTGGATGCATATAAAGGTGGCGAGACTGATCTCGAGCTATGATTGAAGTCTTGCGGCAGAAAGGTATCGCTGTCTAGTATGATCCGAGGGCTTGAGGCCACTGTAGCTGAGCGAGTAGGGTTGACCGCAAGACATGGGTCCAGATCGGACAGAACATTAGTGTCGATGAGTGCGGACAGTCTCTGAGGTGCTGAATCGAAGAGTCCTACGTAATATTGGTCCACGATTAGCCACGCCGAAAGTGCTGAGAGAGCGGAGCGAGGTGTCTGAGGAAAAATCTTGTCGAGGCTGAACACTAAGATGCTATCTGCGCTTTGACTAAGCTTGCTCGAGCGAAACGAAAGTAGCTCCGGAGAACTGAGATTGAAAGTTTTGTTTGCAACGGCCTCAATAGCTTGGTTGGTCGATGAAATCGCGTCGTTGAGTTTAGAGATGTATGCATCCTGCGAGTATATATGGCTGATGAGTAGATTTTCCGAAATGCTTCTTGTTTCTCTTGTGGAAGAACGCGTTAGTTGTGGAGGGCTGCTGCAAGTGATTGATGTCTGACTGGAGGGAAAACTGGACTTTGGTGAAGGACTTCCAAAGGGCTCAGCAGGGCGTGTTCGATATAGCTCCTCTGTGCTGAAGGCAACATCGGGAGAAGAAAACGACAGCATCTGGACAGGCGTTGCCGGTCTTGGCCGAGATATCGGAAGACGTGACTTGATCGACAGCCTCGGTTGCCGTCGCGGTACAGGAGTTGTTTCACTAACGGTACTTGAGAGGTCGCTATATGGACTGCCGGTCGCAAGTAGATCGTGGTGACTGAACGAAGGAATCGAATTGTTTTCCCGTATTGGCGTCGTAGGGTCATTTGCATTCAAGCCATGTTGTGTTTCATGTTTCACAGAGGGATCTGAGGGCCGTGGACGGTGGATCTGGATCAATCTAGGCTTGCTTCGGTCGAGCACGGTTGCTTGCATCTGTGGTAACGCAGGTCAGATTGGACTAATCTTCAAGGAGAGAATACTTGCCTGTATAACTTCATCTTCACTCTCAATTTCATCGTCATTATCCCATCGCTCTCTTTCTAGACGACATTCAATGACTTGTACTTGCCTAGCAGCTGTTCGCCTCGATTTGTTTTGGCCTTTTCCGTCGGTTTCGTGCCAAGTGTTTACACTCAAAGCACTCTGCTGTATAGGGGTTTGGAGAGTGGGAGAAGACGCGCGACTACTGTTGCTATCAGAATAGCTGTTCCATAGCATCTCTTGTGTTTCGGCAGGCGCAAGTTGGGATATATCGGCCAATCCTGGTTCCTGGGAAGACGCACTCCCTTGGTACATGCTGAATATGTGGAATTCTTGGTAGGGTTTGTAATAAAATCTTCTCCCGAGCCTTTCCTCGTGATGAGCAAGCTCATCACGCAGATTTGACGCAACCTGGCGTCGTTGATGAGACATGATCGCCGGTGCAGGTGTCTGCGAACTCTCAACATTTTGTAAAAACACACCTTGGTTTGGTGCGAGGCTTCGGAGGTTGGTAACGCTAGGCAGAACTCGACGGAGGTCTGAAGCAGAACCTGCCTTCTGAGCTTTAGAGCCAGCCTTCAGGTCTGCGATGGAAGCTGATCGAGGGAAATCGAAGCCGTGTCGGTCTGCCACGTACGTGGCTAGAGCACTCCGCCGCAAAATTGCGAGTTGCTCGTCACTGCGTGACATTGTTTTGTGGGCTTGACGCGGTCAAGTCGTAAGTTCTCTGCGGACACTGATAGATGTCTAATCGGACTAGGAATAGGAGATAAAGAAGATGGAAGCTCAGCAACGGAACTCGACGCTAGCTTTCCTTTCGTGTTGGGTAATAAACAACGTTTGTCTGCAAGAGGTGACAAATATTGGCGGTTTGTGGGTGACATAGCATGCACATATGTTTGTTTCACAGGCATTGACAAGATTTGACTCGAGACTCCCGCTGCATCATTCCATCATTGCATGCCGTACTTTGACTTGATAAAAAATTTGGTACCTAATCATCTATTTCTTTCGAAGACTGTTGAGGGGTGAGACAGCACATTCACCAGAAGTGACGATGAGTGATAAGCGGTCTCGATGGCGCAAACGCATGATTGAGGGGGGCCGTCAAAATCATTTCGAGCCAGGCTGGACTCACCATGTTCGCTCTCCCGAGATAATGTTCTCAACGTCGTACAGTTAGAAACCTCCTGCAAGACAATCCGGATTGGGACACAATCAATGTATTGTGGAGCTCAGAGGCTCTTGATGAATATCTTTACTCCTATAGGGACATATTTTGCATATCTGCTTCACTCAGCATTTGGTAAAGCCGCCATCAGGAGACAACCCCTTGCGTGAATCTCTCGAAACGCCAAGTCTAGGCGGTAATGAGGAGCGCATGTGCTTCATCAGACGTAGACACCTGACACACCACAAAACATGGCATGATCAATGCACAAGAAGCAGCGACAAATGGTGATGCTATTGAAGAATTCACGAACGTCAAAGCTCCTCGGTGTAATGCGGATGAAAGAAGATTTCGGCTCGCCTAGCTTTGTTTTATCCGGGGAAGTGTGAAGCGAGCATGATCTCCCAGCGCCAAGACCGCCAGCAAAATGGCAGGAGAGCCTGATTCCTGTAGTAGCTATTTGTGCAGACCAATGTAGGCATAAGGCTGCTCAGTACCCTTCGCGTACGTACAGCCTTCCTGGGCTTCCCTCTTCTCCGCTGTCTGCTTTTCATCTCGAAGGGTACCAGATGGTCTGTGTTAACCGCGTGAGAATCCTCGTGTTGCGGATGACACTTCGCCCTGCCATTTGTACGTATTCAAATATGGCCTGGCCTGAGGTTCGCACTGTGAGTTCTCGCTTTCTTCTGCTATATCCGTAGATGGATATGCTCGTTCGTAATCGTGGTCCCTTCATAGATTACGCAACATCCCGAACCGCACCGCCTAGATCTGATAATGCCGTTCCTAGCTGACCAAAACAGGGCTCTCTGTTTCTTACCACTAATGCAAGTGCGTTTTCGACTGCTGAACCCTTGTCTGTCCGACCTTCTATATGATTTCTCGAACCATGTAGCGATCGGTCCGTGACCGAATCGATCTCTTCAGTTCGCATGGCAAGGTATGCCCAGAAAGCTTGGCATTCAATCTAGCACGTAGCACAGAGGAAGCATTGCAATAAAAGATAGCGAGCGATAACATAAGGCTAACATGCATACCACCACAATCATGCTGATCCAGCAAGCCGGGAAGGAGAACTATGCACAGCTCCGTTGTTACAACCAAAAGGAAGAGTATCTTGGCTTATCTGGCGCAGGTAGCGACCAAATGGGTGAATGAGACTGGGCAGGATTGGTCGAGCAGTGAACATCGCGGCACAGGCGTGGAACCGTAAAGCAACAAGGACAAGCCAATGAGAAGCTTCAAAGCAAGTTCTACAATCGGCGATAGTCAAAAGCTTTCACTGATCAAACTGACGCAAGCCGATTGGAGGGAAGAAGAACGAAATAAACAAAGCACTTGATATGGTGCAATATGGAGTTGCTCTTGTGAAGGACGTGCGAGAATTGTTGGGTAGGGAGCCTCACTCAGACTAGATTAAATCACTTTATACAGAGGAGAAGGCGAGGCGCAATTGAGGTGGGATTGGTATCAAGGTTATGGTCATATCAATCTAAAGGAGGGCGCGTATTGCCTACAGCGAGGTATAGCGTCCTAAAGAAGACCTATATAATGACTTTTCGAAGTAGATCCATTACACACAACTTTCGTCCTCATAGTCAAAGACAATATTGTAGGCAGTTGGACCTAGCCCAGGTGCTAAAGAATGCCCATATTTTTGCAAGTGACGATATGCTAAAGTTTCACCGGCGCCGCCAATTGGTTTTAGTTGTAAGCTGATCAGAGTACTTTGGACAGTCATTACCAGAACTACCACCGTCAACGTGAAAGCTGAGGCCGCAAAAATTGACATCTTCGGGAAGCCTGACGAAAGCGCTAACGGATTGATCTTCGAGATTGCGGCTCGCGTATCCATGTCCGCGAAAGGTTCCTGTCAAATATGTGGCAAATGGTATTTGAGCAATTGAGGCGTTGGACACGACTGATACCTCAGACAACGTGATTTGTGCCACCTTGATGAAGACTCGAAGCCGCTGGATGAGCAGAAATGTAAATCGTCCCACAAGACGTGAAGCAAGTTGAAGACCTATCTACAAGTTCCCTAAAGCATGTGATGTAGTAAGACTTATGAAGGTCGACCGAAAGAACAGATAAAGTGTAGATATAAGGCATGTATGAGATAATTCCTATAGCTAATAGAGCAAGGGCGTAATATGAAAAATGGTATCCTCGGGTCGTTAGCTGACAACAAGAACACAACTGTGTGAGATTACCGCTTCACTTCCAACGCAAAGGGAGGTAATGTTTGTAGACTTCGAGTCGTAACGCAAATTCTTGGAATGCGAAATTGCTCGGCTCCGCTTTTGCGGCATAGCAAGGTCGTACCATGGGCTTTGAGAATGTACACAATAAAGAAGATAGTATGAAAGGCAGTAAGTGATATTGGGTTCGTCATGTAAGGACGACTTACTACGTCTTGCTTCTACTATTGTCAATGGCCAAGAACTCAAAGAGCGATGGTAAGTGTAGTCGGCAGAGTATAGGTACTAGGGACTACCGCCGCCCAAACTCTTCTTCTGGCACTTCTGGTAACAGGCCGCTTGAAGATAAATCTGGTTCATCCCTCCTTTTCGGGATCAGTGCTTTGATTGGTGGCCGTACCAGATCATTGAAAGTAAAAGTGCCGTATACCAACAACGCAAAGCCCATGACCTGGAGCCATTTAAATGTCTCCCACCCTAGCCCTAGGGAAACAAGCCAAATGAACAAGGTTCGGCACGTATCTTGACCAGCAGTTAGTGCATATCTATGCATAGACGAAAGAACCATACCTATTATTGACCTCGACGTAGCACTAATGGACCTTGTGACACTCAATCCAAAGAAATTAAAGCCTCCAATTGACACCATAATCAAAAGACTCGTGACCGCGATAGTTCGATTATTGAATACTTCCCGGTATCCCTCTTCCGCATCGAAATAGCCGTATTTGCCAGACCTCGAGGTCCCTACAGTAAGATGTAGGATGAATTGCGCTAGTAAGGTTACTAGTAATCCAAATGTACCTTCCCATGCAACAACTTTCAGTGGCTGTAGGGCGTATTTCTCGAGGATGAACTCTTCCAGAACAAATTGAGTGGCTGTGAAGATCTGAGCGAAGGCAATCAGGAAGACGCCAAGGATCGTGCGCAAGACAGCCTGATCAGTAGCTTGAGCAGCCACTTCTCTGGCCATGAGCATCGCTGCTCTAGCAAGACCGAGCTTGTCGTCAACGTCTCTGTGAGGATTCTTGTCACCTGAACTAATGGCACCAGCCAGGCCGACCAGGCCGACACCGAGCACAACGACAACTAGCGAAAGCCAGTGGTACAGATACAGCTTTCTCTTCAAGAATAGCACGCTGAATGTACCGACAAATAACACCAGTGCACCTCGGGTCATCTGATAGATTGAAGCAGCCACAAATAGCAGCCCAACATTCATCAGTGTTGTTCCCGTAATGTCACAACATGCTGGTAGTGCCAACAACGTAATCTTCCATCCTTTCAAAGGAATTCGATTTCTGGTGTTTGGTATGAACGGTTTCAAAACTGGGCTAGCTGCTTCTTGCGAAGTTGGTTGCAAAGTATCTTCGTCTTCATCTTCTTGCTGGATGGGCTGGTAGAGAACTGGAGCTTGAGTGTAGTGTGATCGGATGATTTTTGATAAGTAGAAGCCGAAGACCACCAACCAGCACCCCATCTCGCCAATGAACATTTGGACGCTTGACGAGATCAGTACATTTCATCTGAACGGAGCTTATACATCTTACGTTTGGATAACCGGCTGCTCGAAAGTCGCTCGTTTTCCATGTCCGTCGCAATTCCTTACACATTGCATGTCTTGATACTTCGTCAGAAGTGTGTTACAGCAACCGGTCAGCAGCATCATTCCCACCAGGAGCGGGATGATCGCCTCGACTGCCATCGCGAGACGCTGATGTGGATGTGAGCGTCAAAGGCAATTGTCAAGACGCTGAGTGCTTCGCGAATACTATCTCATTCTGCAGTTGAATATCAAGGGCTGATAGTCAGTCAGAACGCTACCGTTGCGGGACAGCAAGGGTTCGCGTGACGTTCAGCTGAAGTGAAGCGCAACGCAGGCGCAGTCAGTGGACGCGGCACTGGAGCGCCGGAGATGTCAGTCACGGTCCGAGGTTAGCCCGAAACGAGCTACCCGTGGCTGACCATCTTTCAGCAGGTGACGGGTGATGCTTCTCAAAAGTTAGCGATATAAAGTTAACTCTATTACAGTAGAAGTAACTTTACAGATCTGTAATCTGAGTTGTACTTGACAGAGAAAATAGTTACTATCGTAGTAGGTAATATCTACGGGTATCAGCTTCTGGAAGGGCTGCTGAGGTCAAGTTGTGTAAGCCTACGTCAAGTGGTCTTTTGGGTACTACAAGCCTATTAGCTCTTATCCCTTCTTCGTTACAGGAGTGATGTTATTACATACCACTTGAAGTCTAAGTTCCTGCATTTAGGACGTACCTCTCTACCCATCTCAAAAATAGTCATTGGCGAATACGAGTGAATGATACATATTACAGAGCTTCCTACTGAAGCATCTACACGTTCTGAAATGCTTCTGAAGGCGGAGCCGTCATTACAGCTGCACGAATGCGACGGCTCAGCGATCCACCCGCTCCTGGACATTGCGCTCCGCCGCGATGTTCATTGTTTTATGTAGCGATTCGCTGCTACCATCTTCCCCGTGCCGTTGGCCCTATCTTCATGTTGCATTGGACACCTTCTGCAAACTCCTGATGCAATCTTGAGGTTACGGACTCGGATT